>JAGGCT020003341.1:0-14351 GCA_017654935.2 Phymorhynchus buccinoides | reverse complement strand
AGCACCTTCTGATAAATACCAACCCACCAATGCCAGTGGCATAGGCCAGAATATACTATGACAAAGGAATACAGAGGGCGTATAGCACCTTCTGATAAATACCAACCCACCAATGCCAGTGGCATAGGCCAGAATATACTATGACAAAGGAATACAGAGGGCGTATAGCACCTTCTGATAAATACCAACCCACCAATGCCAGTGGCATAGGCCAGAATATACTATGACAAAGGAATACAGAGGGCGTATAGCACCTTCTGATAAATACCAACCCACCAATGCCAGTGGCATAGGCCAGAATATACTATGACAAAGGAATACAGAGGGCGTATAGCACCTTCTGATAAATACCAACCCACCAATGCCAGTGGCATAGGCCAGAATATACTATGACAAAGGAATACAGAGGGCGTATAGCACCTTCTGATAAATACCAACCCACCAATGCCAGTGGCATAGGCCAGAATATACTATGACAAAGGAATACAGAGGGCGTATAGCACCTTCTGATAAATACCAACCCACCAATGCCAGTGGCATAGGCCAGAATATACTATGACAAAGGAATACAGAGGGCGTATAGCACCTTCTGATAAATACCAACCCACCAATGCCAGTGGCATAGGCCAGAATATACTATGACAAAGGAATACAGAGGGCGTATAGCACCTTCTGATAAATACCAACCCACCAATGCCAGTGGCATAGGCCAGAATATACTATACAAAGGAATACAGAGGGCGTATAGCACCTTCTGATAAATACCAACCCACCAATGCCAGTGGCATAGGCCAGAATATACTATGACAAAGGAATACAGAGGGCGTATAGCACCTTCTGATAAATACCAACCCACCAATGCCAGTGGCATAGGCCAGAATATACTATGACAAAGGAATACAGAGGGCGTATAGCACCTTCTGATAAATACCAACCCACCAATGCCAGTGGCATAGGCCAGAATATACTATGACAAAGGAATACAGAGGGCGTATAGCACCTTCTGATAAATACCAACCCACCAATGCCAGTGGCATAGGCCAGAATATACTATGACAAAGGAATACAGAGGGCGTATAGCACCTTCTGATAAATACCAACCCACCAATGCCAGTGGCATAGGCCAGAATATACTATGACAAAGGAATACAGAGGGCGTATAGCACCTTCTGATAAATACCAACCCACCAATGCCAGTGGCATAGGCCAGAATATACTATGACAAAGGAATACAGAGGGCGTATAGCACCTTCTGATAAATACCAACCCACCAATGCCAGTGGCATAGGCCAGAATATACTATGACAAAGGAATACAGAGGGCGTATAGCACCTTCTGATAAATACCAACCCACCAATGCCAGTGGCATAGGCCAGAATATACTATGACAAAGGAATACAGAGGGCGTATAGCACCTTCTGATAAATACCAACCCACCAATGCCAGTGGCATAGGCCAGAATATACTATGACAAAGGAATACAGAGGGCGTATAGCACCTTCTGATAAATACCAACCCACCAATGCCAGTGGCATAGGCCAGAATATACTATGACAAAGGAATACAGAGGGCGTATAGCACCTTCTGATAAATACCAACCCACCAATGCCAGTGGCATAGGCCAGAATATACTATGACAAAGGAATACAGAGGGCGTATAGCACCTTCTGATAAATACCAACCCACCAATGCCAGTGGCATAGGCCAGAATATACTATGACAAAGGAATACAGAGGGCGTATAGCACCTTCTGATAAATACCAACCCACCAATGCCAGTGGCATAGGCCAGAATATACTATGACAAAGGAATACAGAGGGCGTATAGCACCTTCTGATAAATACCAACCCACCAATGCCAGTGGCATAGGCCAGAATATACTATGACAAAGGAATACAGAGGGCGTATAGCAGTGGCATAGGCTTCTGATAAGAGGGCGTACCATACCAACCCACCAATGCCAGTGGCATAGGCCAGAATATACTATGACAAAGGAATACAGAGGGCCCTTCTGATAAATACCAACCCACCAATGCCAGTGGCATAGGCCAGAATATACTATGACAAAGGAATACAGAGGGCGTATAGCACCTTCTGATAAATACCAACCCACCAATGCCAGTGGCATAGGCCAGAATATACTATGACAAAGGAATACAGAGGGCGTATAGCACCTTCTGATAAATACCAACCCACCAATGCCAGTGGCATAGGCCAGAATATACTATGACAAAGGAATACAGAGGGCGTATAGCACCTTCTGATAAATACCAACCCACCAATGCCAGTGGCATAGGCCAGAATATACTATGACAAAGGAATACAGAGGGCGTATAGCACCTTCTGATAAATACCAACCCACCAATGCCAGTGGCATAGGCCAGAATATACTATGACAAAGGAATACAGAGGGCGTATAGCACCTTCTGATAAATACCAACCCACCAATGCCAGTGGCATAGGCCAGAATATACTATGACAAAGGAATACAGAGGGCGTATAGCACCTTCTGATAAATACCAACCCACCAATGCCAGTGGCATAGGCCAGAATATACTATGACAAAGGAATACAGAGGGCGTATAGCACCTTCTGATAAATACCAACCCACCAATGCCAGTGGCATAGGCCAGAATATACTATGACAAAGGAATACAGAGGGCGTATAGCACCTTCTGATAAATACCAACCCACCAATGCCAGTGGCATAGGCCAGAATATACTATGACAAAGGAATACAGAGGGCGTATAGCACCTTCTGATAAATACCAACCCACCAATGCCAGTGGCATAGGCCAGAATATACTATGACAAAGGAATACAGAGGGCGTATAGCACCTTCTGATAAATACCAACCCACCAATGCCAGTGGCATAGGCCAGAATATACTATGACAAAGGAATACAGAGGGCGTATAGCACCTTCTGATAAATACCAACCCACCAATGCCAGTGGCATAGGCCAGAATATACTATGACAAAGGAATACAGAGGGCGTATAGCACCTTCTGATAAATACCAACCCACCAATGCCAGTGGCATAGGCCAGAATATACTATGACAAAGGAATACAGAGGGCGTATAGCACCTTCTGATAAATACCAACCCACCAATGCCAGTGGCATAGGCCAGAATATACTATGACAAAGGAATACAGAGGGCGTATAGCAGATAAATACCAACCCACCAATGCCAGTGGCATAGGCCATAATGATACTATACTATGACAAAGGAATACAGAGGGCGTATAGCACCTTCTGATAAATACCAACCCACCAATGCCAGTGGCATAGGCCAGAATATACTATGACAAAGGAATACAGAGGGCGTATAGCACCTTCTGATAAATACCAACCCACCAATGCCAGTGGCATAGGCCAGAATATACTATGACAAAGGAATACAGAGGGCGTATAGCACCTTCTGATAAATACCAACCCACCAATGCCAGTGGCATAGGCCAGAATATACTATGACAAAGGAATACAGAGGGCGTATAGCACCTTCTGATAAATACCAACCCCAATGCAAGTGGCATAGGCCAGAATATACTATGACAAAGGAATACAGAGGGCGTATAGGATAAATACCATGCCAGGGCATAGGCCAGAATATACTATGACAAAGGAATACAGAGGGCGTATAGCACCTTCTGATAAATACCAACCCACCAATGCCAGTGGCATAGGCCAGAATATACTATGACAAAGGAATACAGAGGGCGTATAGCACCTTCTGATAAATACCAACCCACCAATGCCAGTGGCATAGGCCAGAATGCCATGACAAAGGAATACAGAGGGCATAGCACCTTCTGATAAATACCAACCCACCAATGCCAGTGGCATAGGCCAGAATATACTATGACAAAGAATACAGAGGGCGTATAGCACCTTCTGATAAATACCAACCCAATGCCAGTGGCATGGCCAGTGGCATAGGCCAGAATAGGCCAGAATACTATGACAAAGGAATACAGAGGGCGTATAGCACCTTCTGATAAATACCAACCCACCAATGCCAGTGGCATAGGCCAGAATATACTATGACAAAGGAATACAGAGGGCGTATAGCACCTTCTGATAAATACCAACCCACCAATGCCAGTGGCATAGGCCAGAATATACTATGACAAAGGAATACAGAGGGCGTATAGCACCTTCTGATAAATACCAACCCACCAATGCCAGTGGCATAGGCCAGAATATACTATGACAAAGGAATACAGAGGGCGTATAGCACCTTCTGATAAATACCAACCCACCAATGCCAGTGGCATAGGCCAGAATATACTATGACAAAGGAATACAGAGGGCGTATAGCACCTTCTGATAAATACCAACCCACCAATGCCAGTGGCATAGGCCAGAATATACTATGACAAAGGAATACAGAGGGCGTATAGCACCTTCTGATAAATACCAACCCACCAATGCCAGTGGCATAGGCCAGAATATACTATGACAAAGGAATACAGAGGGCGTATAGCACCTTCTGATAAATACCAACCCACCAATGCCAGTGGCATAGGCCAGAATATACTATGACAAAGGAATACAGAGGGCGTATAGCACCTTCTGATAAATACCAACCCACCAATGCCAGTGGCATAGGCCAGAATATACTATGACAAAGGAATACAGAGGGCGTATAGCACCTTCTGATAAATACCAACCCACCAATGCCAGTGGCATAGGCCAGAATATACTATGACAAAGGAATACAGAGGGCGTATAGCACCTTCTGATAAATACCAACCCACCAATGCCAGTGGCATAGGCCAGAATATACTATGACAAAGGAATACAGAGGGCGTATAGCACCTTCTGATAAATACCAACCCACCAATGCCAGTGGCATAGGCCAGAATATACTATGACAAAGGAATACAGAGGGCGTATAAGCACCTTCTGATAAATACCAACCCACCAATGCACCTTCTGATAAATACCAACCCACCAATGCCAGTGGCATAGGCCAGAATATACTATGACAAAGGAATACAGAGGGCGTATAGCACCTTCTGATAAATACCAACCCACCAATGCCAGTGGCATAGGCCAGAATATACTATGACAAAGGAATACAGAGGGCGTATAGCACCTTCTGATAAATACCAACCCACCAATGCCAGTGGCATAGGCCAGAATATACTATGACAAAGGAATACAGAGGGCGTATAGCACCTTCTGATAAATACCAACCCACCAATGCCAGTGGCATAGGCCAGAATATACTATGACAAAGGAATACAGAGGGCGTATAGCACCTTCTGATAAATACCAACCCACCAATGCCAGTGGCATAGGCCAGAATATACTATGACAAAGGAATACAGAGGGCGTATAGCACCTTCTGATAAATACCAACCCACCAATGCCAGTGGCATAGGCCAGAATATACTATGACAAAGGAATACAGAGGGAGTATAGCACCTTCTGTATAGCACCTTCTGATAAATACCAACCCACCAATGCCAGTGGCATAGGCCAGAATATACTATGACAAAGGAATACAGAGGGCGTATAGCACCTTCTGATAAATACCAACCCACCAATGCCAGTGGCATAGGCCAGAATATACTATGACAAAGGAATACAGAGGGCGTATAGCACCTTCTGATAAATACCAACCCACCAATGCCAGTGGCATAGGCCAGAATATACTATGACAAAGGAATACAGAGGGCGTATAGCACCTTCTGATAAATACCAACCCACCAATGCCAGTGGCATAGGCCAGAATATACTATGACAAAGGAATACAGAGGGCGTATAGCACCTTCTGATAAATACCAACCCACCAATGCCAGTGGCATAGGCCAGAATATACTATGACAAAGGAATACAGAGGGCGTATAGCACCTTCTGATAAATACCAACCCACCAATGCCAGTGGCATAGGCCAGAATATACTATGACAAAGGAATACAGAGGGCGTATAGCACCTTCTGATAAATACCAACCCACCAATGCCAGTGGCATAGGCCAGAATATACTATGACAAAGGAATACAGAGGGCGTATAGCACCTTCTGATAAATACCAACCCACCAATGCCAGTGGCATAGGCCAGAATATACTATGACAAAGGAATACAGAGGGCGTATAGCACCTTCTGATAAATACCAACCCACCAATGCCAGTGGCATAGGCCAGAATATACTATGACAAAGGAATACAGAGGGCGTATAGCACCTTCTGATAAATACCAACCCACCAATGCCAGTGGCATAGGCCAGAATATACTATGACAAAGGAATACAGAGGGCGTATAGCACCTTCTGATAAATACCAACCCACCAATGCCAGTGGCATAGGCCAGAATATACTATGACAAAGGAATACAGAGGGCGTATAGCACCTTCTGATAAATACCAACCCACCAATGCCAGTGGCATAGGCCAGAATATACTATGACAAAGGAATACAGAGGGCGTATAGCACCTTCTGATAAATACCAACCCACCAATGCCAGTGGCATAGGCCAGAATATACAGAGGGCGTATAGCACCTTCTGATAAATACCAACCCACCAATAGTGGCATAGGCCAGAATACAAAGGAATACAGAGGGCGTATAGCACCTTCTGATAAATACCAACCCACCAATGCCAGTGGCATAGGCCAGAATATACTATGACAAAGGAATACAGAGGGCGTATAGCACCTTCTGATAAATACCAACCCACCAATGCCAGTGGCATAGGCCAGAATATACTATGACAAAGGAATACAGAGGGCGTATAGCACCTTCTGATAAATACCAACCCACCAATGCCAGTGGCATAGGCCAGAATATACTATGACAAAGGAATACAGAGGGCGTATAGCACCTTCTGATAAATACCAACCCACCAATGCCAGTGGCATAGGCCAGAATATACTATGACAAAGGAATACAGAGGGCGTATAGCACCTTCTGATAAATACCAACCCACCAATGCCAGTGGCATAGGCCAGAATATACTATGACAAAGGAATACAGAGGGCGTATAGCACCTTCTGATAAATACCAACCCACCAATGCCAGTGGCATAGGCCAGAATTATAGCACCTTCTGATAAATACCAACCCACCAATGCCAGTGGCATAGGCCAGAATATACTAGACAAAGGAATACAGAGGGCGTATAGCACCTTCTGATAAATACCAACCCACCAATATGGCACAAATATACTATGGGAATACAGAGGGCGTATAGCACCTTCTGATAAATACCAACCCACCAATGCCAGTGGCATAGGCCAGAATATACTATGACAAAGGAATACAGAGGGCGTATAGCACCTTCTGATAAATACCAACCCACCAATGCCAGTGGCATAGGCCAGAATATACTATGACAAAGGAATACAGAGGGCGTATAGCACCTTCTGATAAATACCAACCCACCAATGCCAGTGGCATAGGCCAGAATATACTATGACAAAGGAATACAGAGGGCGTATAGCACCTTCTGATAAATACCAACCCACCAATGCCAGTGGCATAGGCCAGAATACCAAAGGAATACAGAGGGCGTATAGCACCTTCTGATAAATACCAACCCACCAATGCCAGTGGCATAGGCCAGAATATACTATGACAAAGGAATACAGAGGGCGTATAGCACCTTCTGATAAATACCAACCCACCAATGCCAGTGGCATAGGCCAGAATATACTATGACAAAGGAATACAGAGGGCGTATAGCACCTTCTGATAAATACCAACCCACCAATGCCAGTGGCATAGGCCAGAATATACTATGACAAAGGAATACAGAGGGCGTATAGCACCTTCTGATAAATACCAACCCACCAATGCCAGTGGCATAGGCCAGAATATACTATGACAAAGGAATACAGAGGGCGTATAGCACCTTCTGATAAATACCAACCCACCAATGCCAGTGGCATAGGCCAGAATATACTATGACAAAGGAATACAGAGGGCGTATAGCACCTTCTGATAAATACCAACCCACCAATGCCAGTGGCATAGGCCAGAATATACTATGACAAAGGAATACAGAGGGCGTATAGCACCTTCTGATAAATACCAACCCACCACCAGTGGCATAGGCCAGAATATACTATGACAAAGGAATACAGAGGGCGTATAGCACCTTCTGATAAATACCAACCCACCAATGGCCAGTGGCAACCAACCCACCAATGCCAGTGGCATAGGCCAGAATATACTATGACAAAGGAATACAGAGGGCGTATAGCACCTTCTGATAAATACCAACCCACCAATGCCAGTGGCATAGGCCAGAATATACTATGACAAAGGAATACAGAGGGCGTATAGCACCTTCTGATAAATACCAACCCACCAATGCCAGTGGCATAGGCCAGAATATACTATGACAAAGGAATACAGAGGGCGTATAGCACCTTCTGATAAATACCAACCCACCAATGCCAGTGGCATAGGCCAGAATATACTATGACAAAGGAATACAGAGGGCGTATAGCACCTTCTGATAAATACCAACCCACCAATGCCAGTGGCATAGGCCAGAATATACTATGACAAAGGAATACAGAGGGCGTATAGCACCTTCTGATAAATACCAACCCACCAATGCCAGTGGCATAGGCCAGAATATACTATGACAAAGGAATACAGAGGGCGTATAGCACCTTCTGATAAATACCAACCCACCAATGCCAGTGGCATAGGCCAGAATATACTATGACAAAGGAATACAGAGGGCGTATAGCACCTTCTGATAAATACCAACCCACCAATGCCAGTGGCATAGGCCAGAATATACTATGACAAAGGAATACAGAGGGCGTATAGCACCTTCTGATAAATACCAACCCACCAATGCCAGTGGCATAGGCCAGAATATACTATGACAAAGGAATACAGAGGGCGTATAGCACCTTCTGATAAATACCAACCCACCAATGCCAGTGGCATAGGCCAGAATATACTATGACAAAGGAATACAGAGGGCGTATAGCACCTTCTGATAAATACCAACCCACCAATGCCAGTGGCATAGGCCAGAATATACTATGACAAAGGAATACAGAGGGCGTATAGCACCTTCTGATAAATACCAACCCACCAATGCCAGTGGCATAGGCCAGAATATACTATGACAAAGGAATACAGAGGGCGTATAGCACCTTCTGATAAATACCAACCCACCAATGCCATGCCAGTTGCATAGCATAGGCCAGAATATACTATGACAAAGGAATACAGAGGGCGTATAGCACCTTCTGATAAATACCAACCCACCAATGCCAGTGGCATAGGCCAGAATATACTATGACAAAGGAATACAGAGGGCGTATAGCACCTTCTGATAAATACCAACCCACCAATGCCAGTGGCATAGGCCAGAATATACTATGACAAAGGAATACAGAGGGCGTATAGCACCTTCTGATAAATACCAACCCACCAATGCCAGTGGCATAGGCCAGAATATACTATGACAAAGGAATACAGAGGGCGTATAGCACCTTCTGATAAATACCAACCCACCAATGCCAGTGGCATAGGCCAGAATATACTATGACAAAGGAATACAGAGGGCGTATAGCACCTTCTGATAAATACCAACCCACCAATGCCAGTGGCATAGGCCAGAATATACTATGACAAAGGAATACAGAGGGCGTATAGCACCTTCTGATAAATACCAACCCACCAATGCCAGTGGCATAGGCCAGAATATACTATGACAAAGGAATACAGAGGGCGTATAGCACCTTCTGATAAATACCAACCCACCAATGCCAGTGGCATAGGCCAGAATATACTATGACAAAGGAATACAGAGGGCGTATAGCACCTTCTGATAAATACCAACCCACCAATGCCAGTGGCATAGGCCAGAATATACTATGACAAAGGAATACAGAGGGCGTATAGCACCTTCTGATAAATACCAACCCACCAATGCCAGTGGCATAGGCCAGAATATACTATGACAAAGGAATACAGAGGGCGTATAGCACCTTCTGATAAATACCAACCCACCAATGCCAGTGGCATAGGCCAGAATATACTATGACAAAGGAATACAGAGGGCGTATAGCACCTTCTGATAAATACCAACCCACCAATGCCAGTGGCATAGGCCAGAATATACTATGACAAAGGAATACAGAGGGCGTATAGCACCTTCTGATAAATACCAACCCACCAATGCCAGTGGCATAGGCCAGAATATACTATGACAAAGGAATACAGAGGGCGTATAGCACCTTCTGATAAATACCAACCCACCAATGAGGGCGTATAGCACCTTCTGATAAATACCAACCCACCAATGCCAGTGGCATAGGCCAGAATATACTATGACAAAGGAATACAGAGGGCGTATAGCACCTTCTGATAAATACCAACCCACCAATGCCAGTGGCATAGGCCAGAATATACTATGACAAAGGAATACAGAGGGCGTATAGCACCTTCTGATAAATACCAACCCACCAATGCCAGTGGCATAGGCCAGAATATACTATGACAAAGGAATACAGAGGGCGTATAGCACCTTCTGATAAATACCAACCCACCAATGCCAGTGGCATAGGCCAGAATATACTATGACAAAGGAATACAGAGGGCGTATAGCACCTTCTGATAAATACCAACCCACCAATGCCAGTGGCATAGGCCAGAATATACTATGACAAAGGAATACAGAGGGCGTATAGCACCTTCTGATAAATACCAACCCACCAATGCCAGTGGCATAGGCCAGAATATACTATGACAAAGGAATACAGAGGGCGTATAGCACCTTCTGATAAATACCAACCCACCAATGCCAGTGGCATAGGCCAGAATATACTATGACAAAGGAATACAGAGGGCGTATAGCACCTTCTGATAAATACCAACCCACCAATGCCAGTGGCATAGGCCAGAATATACTATGACAAAGGAATACAGAGGGCGTATAGCACCTTCTGATAAATACCAACCCACCAATGCCAGTGGCATAGGCCAGAATATACTATGACAAAGGAATACAGAGGGCGTATAGCACCTTCTGATAAATACCAACCCACCAATGCCAGTGGCATAGGCCAGAATATACTATGACAAAGGAATACAGAGGGCGTATAGCACCTTCTGATAAATACCAACCCACCAATGCCAGTGGCATAGGCCAGAATATACTATGACAAAGGAATACAGAGGGCGTATAGCACCTTCTGATAAATACCAACCCACCAATGCCAGTGGCATAGGCCAGAATATACTATGACAAAGACAAAGGAATACAGAGGGCGTATAGCACCTTCTGATAAATACCAACCCACCAATGCCAGTGGCATAGGCCAGAATATACTATGACAAAGGAATACAGAGGGCGTATAGCACCTTCTGATAAATACCAACCCACCAATGCCAGTGGCATAGGCCAGAATATACTATGACAAAGGAATACAGAGGGCGTATAGCACCTTCTGATAAATACCAACCCACCAATGCCAGTGGCATAGGCCAGAATATACTATGACAAAGGAATACAGAGGGCGTATAGCACCTTCTGATAAATACCAACCCACCAATGCCAGTGGCATAGGCCAGAATATACTATGACAAAGGAATACAGAGGGCGTATAGCACCTTCTGATAAATACCAACCCACCAATGCCAGTGGCATAGGCCAGAATATACTATGACAAAGGAATACAGAGGGCGTATAGCACCTTCTGATAAATACCAACCCACCAATGCCAGTGGCATAGGCCAGAATATACTATGACAAAGGAATACAGAGGGCGTATAGCACCTTCTGATAAATACCAACCCACCAATGCCAGTGGCATAGGCCAGAATATACTATGACAAAGGAATACAGAGGGCGTATAGCACCTTCTGATAAATACCAACCCACCAATGCCAGTGGCATAGGCCAGAATATACTATGACAAAGGAATACAGAGGGCGTATAGCACCTTCTGATAAATACCAACCCACCAATGCCAGTGGCATAGGCCAGAATATACTATGACAAAGGAATACAGAGGGCGTATAGCACCTTCTGATAAATACCAACCCACCAATGCCAGTGGCATAGGCCAGAATATACTATGACAAAGGAATACAGAGGGCGTATAGCACCTTCTGATAAATACCAACCCACCAATGCCAGTGGCATAGGCCAGAATATACTATGACAAAGGAATACAGAGGGCGTATAGCACCTTCTGATAAATACCAACCCACCAATGCCAGTGGCATAGGCCAGAATATACTATGACAAAGGAATACAGAGGGCGTATAGCACCTTCTGATAAATACCAACCCACCAATGCCAGTGGCATAGGCCAGAATATACTATGACAAAGGAATACAGAGGGCGTATAGCACCTTCTGATAAATACCAACCCACCAATGCCAGTGGCATAGGCCAGAATATACTATGACAAAGGAATACAGAGGGCGTATAGCACCTTCTGATAAATACCAACCCACCAATGCCAGTGGCATAGGCCAGAATATACTATGACAAAGGAATACAGAGGGCGTATAGCACCTTCTGATAAATACCAACCCACCAATGCCAGTGGCATAGGCCAGAATATACTATGACAAAGGAATACAGAGGGCGTATAGCACCTTCTGATAAATACCAACCCACCAATGCCAGTGGCATAGGCCAGAATATACTATGACAAAGGAATACAGAGGGCGTATAGCACCTTCTGATAAATACCAACCCACCAATGCCAGTGGCATAGGCCAGAATATACTATGACAAAGGAATACAGAGGGCATAGCACCTTCTGATAAATACCAACCCACCAATGCCAGTGGCATAGGCCAGAATATACTATGACAAAGGAATACAGAGGGCGTATAGCACCTTCTGATAAATACCAACCCACCAATGCCAGTGGCATAGGCCAGAATATACTATGACAAAGGAATACAGAGGGCGTATAGCACCTTCTGATAAATACCAACCCACCAATGCCAGTGGCATAGGCCAGAATATACTATGACAAAGGAATACAGAGGGCGTATAGCACCTTCTGATAAATACCAACCCACCAATGCCAGTGGCATAGGCCAGAATATACTATGACAAAGGAATACAGAGGGCGTATAGCACCTTCTGATAAATACCAACCCACCAATGCCAGTGGCATAGGCCAGAATATACTATGACAAAGGAATACAGAGGGCGTATAGCACCTTCTGATAAATACCAACCCACCAATGCCAGTGGCATAGGCCAGAATAGGCTATGACAAAGGAATACAGAGGGCGTATAGCACCTTCTGATAAATACCAACCCACCAATGCCAGTGGCATAGGCCAGAATACAGAGGGCGTATAGCACCTTCTGATAAATACTAGTGGCATAGGCAGAATATACTATGGAATACAGAGGGCGTATAGCACCTTCTGATAAATACCAACCCACCAATGCCAGTGGCATAGGCCAGAATATACTATGACAAAGGAATACAGAGGGCGTATAGCACCTTCTGATAAATACCAACCCACCAATGCCAGTGGCATAGGCCAGAATATACTATGACAAAGGAATACAGAGGGCGTATAGCACCTTCTGATAAATACCAACCCACCAATGCCAGTGGCATAGGCCAGAATATACTATGACAAAGGAATACAGAGGGCGTATAGCACCTTCTGATAAATACCAACCCACCAATGCCAGTGGCATAGGCCAGAATATACTATGACAAAGGAATACAGAGGGCGTATAGCACCTTCTGATAAATACCAACCCACCAATGCCAGTGGCATAGGCCAGAATATACTATGACAAAGGAATACAGAGGGCGTATAGCACCTTCTGATAAATACCAACCCACCAATGCCAGTGGCATAGGCCAGAATATACTATGACAAAGGAATACAGAGGGCGTATAGCACCTTCTGATAAATACCAACCCACCAATGCCAGTGGCATAGGCCAGAATATACTATGACAAAGGAATACAGAGGGCGTATAGCACCTTCTGATAAATACCAACCCACCAATGCCAGTGGCATAGGCCAGAATATACTATGACAAAGGAATACAGAGGGCGTATAGCACCTTCTGATAAATACCAACCCACCAATGCCAGTGGCATAGGCCAGAATATACTATGACAAAGGAATACAGAGGGCGTATAGCACCTTCTGATAAATACCAACCCACCAATGCCAGTGGCATAGGCCAGAATATACTATGACAAAGGAATACAGAGGGCGTATAGCACCTTCTGATAAATACCAACCCACCAATGCCAGTGGCATAGGCCAGAATATACTATGACAAAGGAATACAGAGGGCGTATAGCACCTTCTGATAAATACCAACCCACCAATGCCAGTGGCATAGGCCAGAATATACTATGACAAAGG
>JAGGCT020003340.1:0-14376 GCA_017654935.2 Phymorhynchus buccinoides | reverse complement strand
TGAGCCCTACTATTATGGAAAAAATATAAATGAATTAGGACCCTAGGTGATGTTTGTAGCTTTATATATTAACCTTTTCATTATCTTGACATTATGAAATCGCTTGTGGTAGGGGTTAATTAGAATATTTATTGGTATCGCTTCTCGGCCTTTTGGCAAGATCAAAGTGTAGTATCTGTTTTCTTCTCAGCTTAATATCTGATACGCCCCCTATCCGTGGGCTTCGATATTAAACTGATTTTTGAACCTCGGCGAAGTGTCAGGGGCTTGCTCCACCTTTGCCAACGGGTTGCCTGTATTGCAGTACCTCCAGGATCGGCCCCTCCCCTGCCAGGGGAGAAAATCATAAGAATGTCATGAAAAGCTCTCTCTCTCTCTCTCTCTCTCTCTCTCTCTCTCTCTTCTCTCCTTCTCTCTCAAGACAAAATTGAAGCGGCTGTGTCACTAGCTAAAGAATTTGTATTCAGTCACAGTTACTTTTTGTAGATATCTGGTCGACTTTATTTACAGGTAATAATACTAATTTATTATTTTTTCAGAGATAATCTTAAGTGAAATGACCATGAACTTTTAGCGTTTGTGATTCAACTTTATTTGCCAACATGTGGTGAGCCTTCAGGCTTCCCCTGACGTTCTTTAAGACGTCATGTCTTCAAATATGGCCTTCCTTACTGACGTTTTCTAGACGTCAGTGTCTCAAAATGGAGTTGCCAAAAAACGGATTGATTGAAATGTAGTGGTCAGAACTTTCAATTTACTATACTTACTCAGAAAACTGATATTTGTTCTGCTCCTTTTGTATGTCCACTAATATGTTACCATAGATTAGTTCCCTTTGTCTAGGGACTGACAGAACCAACAAGCATCTTCTGGCAGGAGCAACGCTTTATAGAAGAATTTTAGTTTTACTTTTGACTTGTGCTTAGGGAGCTTATCAGACTGAGTAGATAGTTATAATTGCGATGTTTGCTTGGCTGATCTTAGGGAAGTAGTGTAACCGGCGTAAGCCTCGTTTTGGATGGTGAATGCTATTTATAGCAGCAGTAATGTTAACCCTTTGGATGTCATATAACTTTCAACCGCTATTTCATGAGTCTGTGCCATGTTAGTTTGATGAATAAACCGGGTTGGTGTTGTTAAAGTATCTTATGGCTGAATTTGAAAATAGAACAAATGTTAATGTTTCTTATTTGAGCCACTACTATTATGAAAAATAATAAATAATTTAGGCACCTGGTTATGTTTGTAGCTTTATATATTACATTTTACATTATCTTGACATTATGAAGATCGAATTTTTGGTAGGGGTTAATTTAGAATATTTATTGGTATTCGGGGGCTTCTCGCCCTTTGGCTAAGATCAAAGTGTAGTATCTGTGCTTATCAGCTTATATTGATACGCCCCCTATCTCGGGCTTCGATATTAAACTTATTTTGTGAACCTCGGGCGGAAGTGTCAGGGGCTTGCTCCACCTTTGCCACGGGTTGGCTGGTATTGCGTACCTCCAGGATCGGCCCACTCCCCCCAGGGGAGAAAATCAATAACAATATCATGAAAATCTCTCTCTCTCTCTCTCTCTCTCTCTCTCTTCTCTCTCTCTCGCTCTCTCTCCCTCTCTCGCTCTCTCCTCAGACAAAAGTGAAGGCGTGTGTCACTAGGCTAAGAATTTGTATTCAGTCAAGTACTTTTGTATATACTCTGCGACTTTATTTAAAGGTAAATAATAATAATTATTTTCAGGATAAATCTTAAGATTGAAATACCATAACTTTACGTTGTGATTCAACTTTATTTGCAACATGTGTGACCTTCAAGGCTCCCAACTGACGTTTCTTATGACGTCAGTGTCCCTTCAAAAATGGCCTTCCACTGACGTTCCTATTGACGTTAGTGGTCTTCAAATGAGTTCCAAAAAGGATTGATTGAAATGTATTTGGTCCTAACTTTTCAATTTACTATACTTACTCGAAAAACTGATATTTCGTTCTGCTCCCTTTTTTATGTCAGTAATATGTTTCCAGTAAGTTAGGTTCCCTTTGTCTATGGCTGACACGACAAACACTCTTCTGCCAGGCGCAGCGCGTTATAGAACAGATTTTTAGTTTATTTTGACTTGTGCTTTAGGAGCTTATCTAGACTGAAGTGAGATATATGCGATGTTTGCCAGCTGATCCTTTAGGGAGAGTAGTGTAACGGCTACACCTCGTTTTGGATGGTGGATGCTATTTATAGCAGCAGTAATGTTTACCCTTTGGAATGTCAATGCAATGAAAAACTCTCTCTCTCTCTCTCTCTCTCTCTCTCTCTCTCTCTCTCTCTCTCTCTCTCTCTCTCTCTCTCCGTCTCTCTCTGTCTCTCAAGACTAGGCTAAGAAATTTGTTATATAGATTAACATTTGACATTATGAAACGATTTTTGTAGGTGTTTTTTTCAGTATTTATTGGTATCGCATGATACTAATGTCCCATATGTGCCTTCCCAGGTCGAGAGGACGTAAAACCTAATTCATTCATGCGCATGATACACATTGGAGGCGCTCGAGCCCCTACTGATGAATAAAAGGAAGGGAAAAGGGCCTCACTACTAAATAATAAAACATAACAACTAAATTTTAATTGGTAAACTCTTAAACCATTTTTAATCTTTATAAATATAAAATACTTATAACGCACCCCTAAATCCCTGTTGTTTAATATTTACTAATGATTCAATATACCGTGGCGGTACCATAGCCGATGATGTTTAACCGAGGCTTGGTTTACTGCTACACATAGTCTGTATTTTTAAAAAAAATCGGGACTTTACTGGGTTGCACTGCTCTGGGCATTGCCTCTTCAGTATTGTTCCCACCAGCTTTTGTATTTTCAAATTCGCATATGTGTCTATGACCGAGAGTACGTAAAACACCATTTTTCATTCATTTCAGATAAAATCCCTTTAACATACGTTTTAACAACTAAAGCAGAAGAACTTTGTTTAATATACTTAGCGATGTCCATAAAATTTTAAAACAAAAGTTTAATAAGCTAAGAATTATTGAGACTTGAAGTTGAAGTGAATGAGCCAAACAAACCAATCAAACATATTTAGAGGGCAAAAGGCTAAAACATTCATGCTATGCTGTAAGAAATTGGCAAATAATTATTGAACAAAAAATCGACACGTGTCGCTGATGTGATTTATTTTACTGATTACTATTAATAGTATAGTATACTAAGTATACTAAGTTAGTAAGTATACTATTAGTATTACAGAGGATTATATTTCTAATGAGTAAAATTTGACTTACTGTCTGTTGCTTTCGTCAGTTTCAATACATCATAGCATAAATGGCACTATAGGCTATTTTGTTTAGCCTTTTGCCCTTTAAATATGTTTTTGATTTTTGTTAGGTTTGGCTTCATTCACTTATGACTACTAAGGCATCTGTGTTTTATTTTTTTAAATCTGTATATTAACTGAATAGATTTTGTTTTGGAAAAAACTTTTCTATGATATTTTTGAATGAATTTAATGACTTTGCATTAAATGCTTCATCGGGTTTGGTTATTCCATGCACTTATTACTCTGTTAGTAAAAACGTTTTGTTTTGTGCTAGTCTGGGTGTTAGTATCTTTTTTGGTACAGCTTAAAGTTATGGTCACATGTTTAATCATAGTGATGTTACGCAGTCTGATTTCAATCTAACCACTCACAAACAACTATTAGTTAAGCTAGCTGTTTCTTTATAAGGTAATTGGTAGTAGCTTCAGAAAGTTTTTTTCGTCAATTTAAAATGCTGGTGACATCTTGAATTCGCCTTAATAACTTATTTTCAATGCATATATGTCTATAATCCTACATAGGTCCTTCCCCTCCGACAAAAAATTATTTTGATTCCAATAACTCTTCTGTTCCTCCTGAGCCACGGCCCTTAGCTGCCGGCACAACAAGTAAAGAAAAAAAACCCAACCTCTGCATTTCTACTTTTCTTTGTACTACTTCAAAAACCACCCCCTGCTTACATACATAAAACATGAAAACGAAAAACACGGAGGCGCGGTGTTATATATATCAGGTCAATAATAACTCTAAACTTACCCCTAACCCTAAACCAGAGATCCTCGATGTAAGAATCCCTTTTCCCCTGCTGTAGAGTCCTTTCCACCCCCACCACAACCTCCGGGGATCCTAACTGCCTCGCTCCTCTTATACGTTGGAAGTACATAGGTGCGGGGGAAACGTCAGAAACAGGTTTAGGTAATTACCTATTCTTAAAAGGTAATTACATGATCTGTATTGTTAAAATTTCGTCGGGACTTTAATACAAACGGATAACTGGTGTAAAAAAATAAACGCGTTTGCATGCACTGGGGGCGGCCACATCTTGCAAACTTGCCAAGGCCACTGGGTGGCACTGCTGCACTAGCACCTTGTGTAGCCTCGGTGCGGCTCCGGAGTATGCTCCCCAGGATCGTTTCCCACTCATCTTTATCATACTAAGGATACCAAGCAGCCGTTGATACACCTGTGACGGTGTACCGCAACCCATTCCATAGTATTCTGGAACTGTTTTTTAAAAAAAAGAGTTTTTCACATAAGTTCAAACGCAGCACAAATAATAGGCCAGATTCAGATTGAAAAATTGTTATAAATGTTGGAAAATTAAACTTAAAGGAAAATTACGTTTCACTTGTGCAGTTTCATGACTTTCCTGATGCTTCCTCTTCTGATCAATAATCTATCTCTCTCTTATACACGTAAATACCTATTTCCACTTCAAAATTGTGTTGAATGGATTTTATATAAATAGCAACTTAATTTATTATATGTGTTGTGTTAAAGGTTATTCGACTTATATTTTGTCATTAACTTTGCCTTATGCCTTTATTTTGATTTTCCTTGGTGGTATGTGCTTACCATATATGTGTCAATAACTCCTTTGATGGTTTTATGACAAATAAATGACTTTCTGGACTTTGACAGTTGCTATCCCGCACCCCTTGTTCGTCATTGGTGTGTGTTTGTGAGTGATTGTTTGTTTCTGAGTGATTGTTTGTGGAAATTGTGTGGTTGTGCTGTGCTGTTTCTGTTCCGGTTTCTGTGGACTGTTGTTCTTCTCTCATGGTCTTTTTTTCCATTGTATGTATGTTATATTTGGGCGTGTTATTTGAACCCGATTAGGGTTCTTTGTTTGCGTGCCTGTATTGCAGTGCGTCAGTGCGTGTGGCTAGCTAGGTTGTGTGCTTGCATGCGTGCCGTCGTGCAAACACACCAAAAAACCAACACGCCAACAAAACCAATGTGTGTGTGTGTGCCTCTGACCTGTTGTGTGTGTCTACTTTATGCAAAGTGTGTTTGGTCTGCGTAATTGTGGTCCTGTGGTTGAGAGGATGTGCCCCGAAAAACAGGTCTAAAACCGTTAAACAATTCCCTATGTATCTATCATGAAGGCCATCCTCTTCATCATCTTTCCATCATTCAACCTTCAAGAAAATGAAGATGATTGTTGTGACCATAGTCAATGATGCCTGATAGATTAGCTGCGTACTCAGTGTAAATAAGTTTGCAAGAATTTCAAAAGCAAACTTTTTGATATACTCGTTTCTAAAGTAACTTATTTCACTTTTTTTAAATTATTTACTCTGAGTAGGTAGCTAATCTATCATGAACATCTTCATCGTCATCATTATAATCATCATCATCGCTTCAGTTTCTTGGCATGAAGCTCATCTGCATTTCTTTTGGGCACTTTTCTTTTTGAGGCGTGCTCAGTGATTGTTTTCACACTTCGCGAAAAAAAAACCGTTTTTCTCTGCCAGGTTGTTTTGCCTTTGTGCTTTGGCTCAACCGCAGAGGGCATTGCCCATTTGGCTTCTCACCGAAAGGAGTCTGCTTCTTGGGTTTTCCTCAAAATTTTAGAAATCGCTTCTCTCTGGTTTTCCTGGCTTTTCAAAACATGTGCCCATGGGAACAAAGAATTTTCTGTATTCCCGGATCAAGCATGAATGCCTCCAGTGTCATTAATGAGCTTTCTGACTCACTAATTTGAGCACAAACAACAGAAGAAGGCTTTTTTTTTAAAACCAATCAGACAGTTTTCAGCGATTTCCAATCGAAAGCCTGCTTGAGGACATGGTTTTATGCTTTTCACAGTTGTTGTTTGTCCAGAGGACTTTTCTAACTGTAGATTAGTTTTTTCTAGCCCCTCGGACGTATTTCTGTGAGCAATGGCATCAGTTTTCGCTATGTGTTTTTTACTACTCTTTGTGAGGTGATAGAACCCGTGGCCATAACTTTGAGCTGTTACAAAAAAGATACTAACACCGAACTAGCACAAAACTTTTGTACTAATAGATTAATACAATTGGCATGGAATAACCCTTCCCGACGAGCAGTTTAAGTGCAAGTCTTAATTCATTCAAAATATCATAGACAGTTGTCCAAACAAAATGTATTTCAGTTAATATACAATTTAAAGGGAATAAAACAGATGACTTAACGTAGTCATCAGTAATGGAAGCCAAACCAAGTAAATCAAAACTATTTAGAGGGCAAAAGGCTAAACAAAATAGCCTATAGTGCCTATTCATGCTATGCTATGCTATGCTACACCCGGGAGAACTCTCCGAGAGATTTCGAGAGAATCCAAATCTTTGGCCGAAGAAATTGCTCCATTGTCGTCAACAACCTGAAAGAACTCTTTTCTATCTTTGTGGCTGAAAGTTTCAATCTGATATCTCTAAAATGTCATTTCAAGACTTCGTTTTGTCGTTTTCGGGTTCTTCGCGGTTTTCTTTCGCTTCTTTCGCTTCTTTTCGGTTCTTTTTCGTTAAAAGCATACCGATGGCGGCAGTGGTTACAGGAATGCTGGAAATCAGTGGATGTGACTGACGTTTGTTGTCACCACTTGTGTACTTTCGCTCACTTTTCTAGAAGAACCCTGAGATTTCCGTTGACTATTACATGTATGACCAGAATTGGTTTTTTGTCAACATAATGATGCCAATCCAACGTACTGATAAACTAAGTCAATAATTCTAATTTTTCATGCGCATTGATATTATAGGCTTCTCTGTTAATTGTAGCGTTTAAAAGTTGATGTATTGAAAAGTTCACATCCACACCATTGCCTGTGTCAGATCCCGGACGTCCCTTCTCCCAGCCCTGCCCCATCAGTTGTGGTGGTTGCCTCACCTAGGCCTGACAGAAGAAGACCGCTAGGATTCTTCTGTCACAGAGTCCAATGGTTAAATGACAAACATATGTTCCGCTGCTTCCACACTACTCGATAGCTTCACAAATTTTCCGATATAACGGGCTACATTCCACCGCCAGAGTACCATTCTGGAATGACCCTGGCATTACCATCACGCTTTCCATCAACACCTTCGCCTGCTGTACAAATTCACCATAATTCAGCAAGTCACTGGGTTTGCGTCAGTTTTTTTTTCCGACGGAAGACATTTACCTCCTGGACAGTGAAGAAATAAACCTACCACCTCTTTGGAGATCCAGCTTGCCGCTCTGTATGGTAAACCCTGTATGCTACTGATACCAATATAATCATATCCCATTCAATCCAGCGCCAGTGACAACTGGGGAAAATGTGATGTGTTTGCCCTTGCAAATTGCTGTCGAATTCTGCTTCACGAGGATCAAACATCATGGACCCATACTTTTGAGACCACACAGCAATGCGCAGTCACCCATCAGGTGTTTGGGAAGCTGGGTCTTTCACCCGGTCCCAGCAATTCCCTTCCAGGATTAAAACGGCGGAACTCACCAAACATTTAATCAGTATTCGATGCACCTGCGGGGGGGGTGACTACCAAAATGCACTGGGGACAATGGTATGGCTGCGACCACTGTGACACTTCGGTGGCATCAAATTTGCGTCGATGACTTCAAGAATTCTGAGTCACGGTTGTCTGCAACAGTGCCAGTAATGATGAGGTGACGTGTGTGTGTGTGTGTTGGTGTGTTGTGACCTATCAGTTTTTTAATGTTTTGTGCGAAACGCGCAAGACACGGCCGCCTCGGTTGCCGTTGCCATCGCCCCGTGAGGGCTCACAGGCAAATTGAAGCGAATCGAGTCGAAAAACGGCGGAGTTATAAGGGCCCGTTTCGTGTTTCAGACAGACAGACACACACACACACAATCACACACACACACACACAGGACACACACACACCACACGGACAGTTGGCCTTTTTACTATATGATTCTAAGAACATTGAAGTGCTTTTTATTATACCAATATTTACGAATTAAAAATGTAGCGTCTTGTTTATATTAAATTAAGTTATCAATATTTCACGTTGTTCAGAATATGAGAGCTCCCCCGTGGGGTACCGGGGGGGTCTTATGTATAAAATAGTTCCCCCACCTTCTGGAAGTTTGTTAACTTTAGTCCTCTAATCTGCCAACTCTCTTTGACTCGCCTTCACCCTTTGCTACTGTCATCTACTATCTTTCTGCATTACGGTCCATTCTTCCTGCCTTCCACCCTTTCCTTAACTGTAATCTACTATCTTTCTGCCTTACCGGTCCATTTCTCCTGCCTTCACCTTTTTCCTTACTGTCATCTACTATTCTTTCTGCCCTTACCGAGTCCATTCGCCTGCCTTCACCCCTGGTTACTGTCATCTACTATCTTTCTGCCTACCGGTCATTCTCATGCTTTCACCCTTTGCGTACGGTAATATAATATCTTTCTGCCACTTACGGTCCATTCTCTGCCCTTCACCCTTTGCTACTGTCATCTACTATCTTTCTGCCTAACGGTCCATTCTCCTGCCTTACCCTTTGCTACTGTCATCTACTATCTTTCTGCCTTACCGGTCCATGCTCCTAGCCTTCACCCTTTCCTTACTGTCATCTACTATCTTTCTGCCTACCGGTCCATTCTCCTGCTTTCACCCTTTGCTTACTGTCATATCTACTATCTTTCTGCCTTACCGGTCATTTCCTGCCTTTTTCACGAAACGCTTTCAAAAACATTTCCTCCAGCCGAAGTCGGACTTGCTCAGGTAAAATAGTTAGGCGCGCGTAACGGCAGATGGACGCATCTACTGAGCGATCGAAGAAGAAGAATATGATGAGAGAGGAGACGAGAGGAGAGAGAGCAGGAGACGAGAGAGAGAGAGGAGAGAGAGAGAGGGGGGTATTGCACATCCAGACGCACTCTTGTTCTCTGTGAAAATGAAAGAATGCAATAACTAAGTTTTGTAATGTGCTTGTATTCTAAGAAACATTGATTGGTGTTATTATACCAATATTGAGGAAGAAATGCAAGTAAATTAAGTTTTTGTTAATTGTGCTTTTTATTCTAAGAAGCATTCTGTTTGTTTTTATTATACAATATCGAGCAATAAAAATGTAGCATCTTTGCTATATATTAAGGGTAAGTATCATATTTCACGTTTTCGACAGAGAGAGGAGCAGGGAGAGAGAGAGAGAGAGAGGGAGGGTGATGTTGAGACGTTTGGCGAGAAGAGAGTACACACCTACACGTCTTTCGTTTTCCTTATTGTGATATAAACCTTTCAAAATATGTGGATGTGTTCAATGTGATAGCGCATAGTGTGTGTACTATGCTTGTGATAAAGGGATTGTGACAGTCTGATCATGCATGGTGTTTGTTTGTTTACGTGGTGAACTAACAGAGCATTCAGAATAGGCCCTACCCTATAAAAATATATGTTTGTGCACGTAATAACTGAAATAATATTCACAGTAACCTATAAATATTACATGTCTTGCTACATGATGAACAAGTAGAGCTTTCAGGGTGGCCAGTCATTTACATCAACTACAAAAGCACACAACACAAAAACTGACCCAAATGTTGTGTTTGTTCATAAATCTTATTTACAGAAGAAGGCAAACGGAGACAATTGGTTTTTTTAAAATTGCGAAATTCGTTATCACAAAATATGAATGAATAAGAATGTAGTGATCCACATAAAATACGTTGAATAGTTTTAAAGCAATTCATCAAAGTAATGAACATCTGATAAACAGATATTGCATAAATGTTGCATCTAAAAAACAAAGCAGACAGACACCAAATCCAACTGAGCTGTTGTAAGACAAAACAGAACAAAAGCTGTGTAACTCACATAAATCACTGGTTGTCCCAGTAATCGGTTGAGAAAATATAACGAAAAATGAATTCCTCTTTAAACAGTAATAAATCTATTTTTAGCCTATTTTAGCAACGCAAACTTAGCTGAATGTTATGGTCTGCTTTGACCTACAATGCTAACTAGTCCAGCCACCCCCAGTGACCCAGTCTTTGAACTGACCAGTACCACAGATATCTCTGACCGTTCTACCGGGATGATGCTGGATATTCTCAACACCAATACTACACAGACCTTGCTGAGCTCATCAGGGATATACGTGATCCCATCGTGTGCGCCTCTGGGATTTTGGGGAACAGCCTGATAATGCTGATCATGCTTCGTCTTCCTTCCTCCACCTACAGTGTGTTCTTCAAAACCCTGGCCCTGTCTGACCAGTTGGTGCTGATAGCAGGGCCTCTGGACCGACTGTTTTACGACAAATTACACGTAAAACCCTTTAGTAGTGGCAGCTGGTGGCAATGTAAGATGCATATGATCACACATCGCACAGTGACCACGGTATCGTCATGGATGCTGGTGGCACTCACCGTGCTCAGAGCTGCTTCTGTGCTGTGGCCACGTCGTGTCAGTGCTGTGTGGACAAAGGGAAAGTCGCGAGTTACAGCATGCATTGTGATCATCTTCATCATTGCCATGAACTGGCATCTTCTCAACAAAAGTGGCAGAAAGAGAGGGGTTTGTATGGTGACTGGGTCGATAATGTACCTGTTTGATTTTCGCGTATTTCAAATTTATTTCTTGCCTTTCGTGATTCTGATCACCAGCAACAGTGTTCTTTTGTGGTCACTGGTCAGATGTGTCAGAACAAGAAGACGTCCTACTGTACAACAAACCAGCCAGGATGTCAGAGAACTTAGAGTGTCCTCGTGGACTGTCACCTTGATTGTTACTAGTGCATGCTTTGTCCTCCTCACAACACCGTTTGCTATGACTATTATAATATATGAACATGATCATTCTGATCAGGAACACCCCGCTAATAAGTCCGTGTTGCATGCAGTCAGCTATTTCCTGTTCTACTCCAAGAGTGCTGTCAACTTCTTCTTGTACTGTTTGACGAACATCAAGTTCAGAGCTGAGATGATCCAGACAGTTCAAGAGTTTTACGAATTATGTCATGTCACCAAGAAAAGTAGTTCTTAAAGTGTTTCCACTTAACTTTAAAATTAATACATATATTTGTTTAAATATAAGAAAACAATGAACAGAAGAGACAAAAAAAAGCTTGTCTGTTTTGAAATATGAACTATTACATGGGGCTTCTCCTGAATGATGTCTGGTATCCCCACTGCAACAATGGACCCAATAACGTGGAAACCCATTTTAGGCAAAGGACACCCAGGATACGCCCTCTACGCAGTTAATTATAGCTATGGGAATAATCGCTGTGTCAAGGCCTATAATAACATACCAAAGTCATTTGGAGCTTTTTTTATGATTGTTGATTAAGGATGCGTGTTATCTGCTTTACGTGTAAGCTTTTAATTCCTGTCGCTAATTATGTCTCTATGTTTGATCTAGCGGCTATGAAATGTTAAAGGTTTCATATCCTGGGTCTAACACAACACATTGATTTCCCCTTCAAGTGGCACCATGAGGCTGCATAGACACGTGGGATGAAGATTGTAGGTTTAACTTCTTCTGAGGCATTATTATTATTATTTTTAATCAAAGTGGTATAAAGCCTGTACTGAAAATCCTTGTTTGTCTAATATGACACTGTACTGCTTTCGTTTGCTTATTTTGAGCCATGAAATAAATCACAAGAGAAACATTCGTTTTCCACATCACTGTGCAAAACACAACAAGTGCTTGTAAATATAACAGTAAAATAGAGTTACCTCCCAAGTCTAATTACAAAAAAACAAAAATATTTATATATTATAGGAAAGCGCATCAGTCTACCTGATCCAGGCACACCTCTCTACATTCCTCCTCACCGGGAGTATGTTGGTGTTTACTACGATTTCTATGACCTCCCCTATTGAATCCTTCACTGGATCCACCAACATGGCATCCCATCTCTTCTACTCTCTTCGAGGGATTGTAATTTTAGAACATTATTATTTTTGTTATTTTACATAAGATTTTTACCATTTCTTTTGAATTAAGTGCTGGTTTGCTTTTATTGTGGACTTTCAATCTGGTGCAAAGAGGACAACCATTCTCTTGGAGAAAGTCTTCTAGCTCAGTTTGAATATTCACTGTGGACATTCTTTGCAGGCCGACATGCAGACTGAAGAGTCTTTCTCAAGACGAAACAGCTGTCTTTGCATAGGCATTGTCTATCTCCCCCATTGGGAGAAAAAGTAAATCAGCACATTATTTTCTTTTGTTCTTTTCAGAGCACAGAACAAATTGTGAAGTTAAAGTTAAAGTAATTGAGTTTCTTTCTTAGGTTCACAAACACATACCTGTACATTGGACACAAAAAATGTTTTATTAAAGCAAACTATATATATTGGTTTTGATGTTCGTTTCAAAGACATGGGGACAAAAAAGTGTTAAACAACTTTCCTATGTATACTATATATAAACGTACAAGAATTGAAGAAGAAAAAAAAACAAACACCATTAAACTTTCTGTCTCTCTGTTTCTGTCTCTCTCTGACTCTCTCTCTCTCTCTTTGTCTATGTGTTCGTTCTTTAGTTTAACGTCTGTTCACCCGCAAGTGATACTAGACAACAACAACAAAAAAGAAAAAAGGATTGAAGTGAGTGTGTGTGAGTGCGTGGATGGTAGTATTATTTATGTGTTTTCCCTACACATCTATTCATACAAATCTAACTGAGTGCATATAAAAATTACATTAACAGATATATAAGATATATACAGTAACATTTCAAACTGACTTATGTAACATGAAGTGTTAAACAAGTGTGTCTTAATTTCTAAATGGCTAACAACACAAATATAATAACACAATATAAACCAACAATTAATTAGTAACTCAAAGAAAAATACCAACAGGACTTATGTGCAGGATTTCTGAAAAACGTTTAAGGAGATTAAAGTTGTTTAAGATTTGTTCAATGGTTAAAGGCGTTTGATGGTTCAGCAATTCACCATCAGTTTTGTTGATTTGTTCTTTAATTCTAGGACAATATAGGAGCAAATGATTTATAGATATTTGATTTCCACATATGCAGTTAACGTCTTTAGAAAAGTTTGTTTTAAAAGCATTTAAACGAAGTTTAAACATCAAAGATACGATTTGTCTTAAACTTGTATCTTTGAGCTGTTTTAAAATTAAGTAGGAATTCATTGTACTTGAGCCTTTTATACAATAGCGTGAATATTGACTGTCTGAAGTCATTAACATGCTGTCAACATTTTCTTTGGATAATTTTTCAATATGTTTATAATATTCATGCAGATCTAAATTCACATTAAGATGAATCGTTCCCTCGGAATTACGCGCTGCACTTCTAGCTGCTCGATCAACCAATTCATTTGAGTATATTCCACAATGGGAGGGAACCCAATAAAAAGTTACACTAATGTCTTTACTCGATAATTGATTAATTAAATGTTTGATCTCTAATATCATTTCAAGGTCTGTGTGTGTGTGTGTGTGTGTGTGTGTGTGTGTGTGTGTGTGTGTGTGTGTGTGTGTGTGTGTGTGTGTGTGCGTGTGTGCGTGTGCGTGTGCGCGTGCGCGTGTGCATGGAGTATGGGCTCCAGTGAACCCACATTGTCCAAAATAAGTATAAACACATTTAGTCCTCTTTAAAATGTATGGGTGTGGGTGAACCCACACGATGCTTACCGCAAAGTCAAAAGCAGCATCCGGTGAAGGTTAATGCATATATGAAAACTATTTTTTAATTAAAAAAGAATCTACTGTTGGTTGCATTGTGCTTTAAAACCTATAAACCAGGTATAAACTAGCCATTATCCAAGCTTGCGTGTAATTTATGTCCTTATATTGAGTGAATGGTGTATCAATCCTATATCTTTGCACCTCGCTGGTGGCCATTTTGAAATTACGTTAATATTTAAAATTGCCCAAACTTTTCAGCCCGGCCCCCATCAGATTTTCAATCAGCTATATAAACTTAAGTAAAAACTGTAAATACTGTTTCTTTATGATGCATTGCAAGGTATTCAGGCACGGCCCTGGGACTATAAGGACCCACACCGGTGCTACACTCTATATATTACCCCCCAAGTAAAAACTATCCTATAACACTTTCATGCACCAAATAATTATTATATATCTTTATGCACTAGCCACTACAGG
>JAGGCT020003339.1:7500-10000 GCA_017654935.2 Phymorhynchus buccinoides | reverse complement strand
AGAAGAAGAAGAGGAAGAAGAAGAAGACGACGACGACGCCGACGACGACGACGACGACGACGAAGAAGAAGAAGAAGAAGAAGAAGAAGAAGAAGAAGAAGAGAAGAACAACAACAACAACAACAACATCAACAACAACAACAACAAGAAGAGGAGGAGGAGGAGGAGGAGAGTAGAACAACAGTCATCGCATAGCCATAATAAAACCTCAACGAGAAAGTGATAAACCACACACAAAACAAATACAAATAAAACCACCACCACCACCACAACAGCCACAACAACAACAACAAACCCACACACGAACAAGACTGGATCAACTCACCCATCGCACTTCCGGAATGGTGATGACGATTTCCCACATGGGTATGGATGACGTCATCTGACCACCGATGATGACGACACACAGCATGCACCACCACGTCACAACGCGATACTCCGTCATGGCGCCGGCCTATTATACTAATAATAGTTCTCCGTGAATAAATATTGGAGGGTTAAACTATCACCCAAGACACGTTACACTCCTCCTTTGCGAGTGTTTTTGTTGTTGTTTTAATTTGAAAGATGTAGTTTGGTGTAAGATGCACACACAAAAAAAGATGAATGTTTTGCTGTGTGGGGTTGTTTTTTTATATCAAACTGTGTGGACTAACTATACGAAAAGTTACTTCCCTTGTCGATTTAACGTCTTACTATGTCCGGGTTTTTTTTTAGATATCAGTTATTTTTGCTATTGTTTTTGTTGCTGTTCTTTTAATTTCAAAGATGTAGTTTGGTGCAAGATGCAAAAAAGGGGGAATGCTTTAGGGTTGTTGGATTTTTTTTTCTTCAAATTGTGTGGACTAACTATACGAAAAGTTACTTCCCCTGATGATGTAACGTCTTACAATTCCTAAGTCCGTTCACAGTTGTGATTGTTTTTCAGATATCAGTTATTTTAGTTGTTTTTGGGTGGGTTGTTTTTTAGAGTAATTGATTTTTAAATAGAATCTTCCACAGTTTTGGATTATTAGATGTAGTTCACTTTTTAAAAAATATGTTTCTGTCTTCGGATTTTTTTGGGGGGAAATTTCAAGCACAGCCAAATCCTTTTGTCATGTAGTGTAGGTCCTTGAAGACGTGTGGAATGATGACTGTAAGGGAGAGATCACCAAGCTACTGGCACTTCACCAGGGGAAAAGTTTGACTACAATCCCGTCTTTTTTTGGACAAAAAAGAGCAAAATATATGAATAATATAAGTAGACACTGTATGCCCTGGAGTAGAGCTACAGACCCACCAGATCACGTTTCAAAATCAGACTGAGGAGAGCTTCTTCTCTGAAGACTCGTTGTCCAGTTTGACCCTCGATTTTATTGTCCACTTATTCTATATTTATGAATCCACTGCACACGATTCTGTACAGCTATTAAGAATTAATTATCCGCTGGTGTTTATATCCAAGTTGGATTCTGCCAGCGTACAGGCCTACCCATCAAGATCAAGATCAATTATTCATTCGGGTCAAAGGTCATGGGATCAGTGTGTTCTGGGGAGCTGTCGGTGGACGGTCGTGGTGGCGCCCTCGGAGGAGGACCTCACTCACTCTGGCTCCGCGACTAAGAGAATAGTGTCGTCAGTCGGGGGCTTAGTAGGTGGTGTCCTGAACAGGCTCTACTGCACTCCACCGAAGTGACTCAGCAGCAGTGCAGTGTCTCCTCGGTTGGTTGCCTCCTGACGGCCTAGCATAGATTAACTCCCTTGGACTACTGGTCTCGGATTCTGCGACCTGAACGTGCGGATGTGTGGCTGCGAGTTGGGACTCGGAATGAGCGGTGGGAGCAACACCACTGTGGACGGCCCAGAAGACGGGACAGCAAACAAAAATTTAAAACAAATCGTTTATTCCCACATACTTCAATCCCCGTGTATCACAACATGGCAAATTTACAGAAGCTTATTCTGTAATGATCAATGTGCCGAGTTCACTGGTAATGATTCCATTGGCACGTGATTATGCTGAATTGATTAATTAAGCGAGCACCGTGTCACATTCAACAATCTTTCATGTCTTGCTTCGCATTATTGTATCGCTGTTTGTTCCAAAGCTGATGTGCAATAATGTTAGTAAATGGTACCATTAGAGTTGGTTGGTAGGCAAGCTGTTGGAAGAGCTGTCTCCGGTCTTCGTCACTGTTCTTATAATCTCCTGTGAACAAACAAGAAATATACATAATTTAGAAGAGTACCTTTATAAAACATGGGTGTTAGATTGACATCACGGCAATATTAATTCACATTTCATATTCGTTTCATGTTAATGCATTTTGTCAGTTATCTCTGTCTGTCTCTCTGTCTCTGTCTCTGTCTCTGTCTCTGTCTCTGTCTCTCTCTCTCTCTCTCTCTCTCTCTCTCTCTCTCTCGTCTCATCTCTCCTCTCTCTCTCTCTATATATATATAATATAATATATATATATATATATAGATATATATATATATATATATTATATTATCTGTC
>JAGGCT020000333.1:20000-22515 GCA_017654935.2 Phymorhynchus buccinoides | reverse complement strand
ATCGGATAATTGTCCAAAGCCGCTTAATCGGCCAAAGCCGTTTCCTCTGGAACGGATTTTTTTCTTCTTAAGCGTGTGTTATTTTGTTGGTTTTTACGGCCAAAGCTGAAATCTTCAATTTCGCTTTATTGGCCACTTTTTCTCTCTCATTTTTCCTCTTTACCCCTTTTTGAGAAGGAGAACAACAGAGGCAGACAAACTGACAACACGCTTTTGACGTTTACATGGTTGAGTGTGAAGTTGGAAGGTGAGCTGTTGTCAATTGAAAGACCCTGCATGGCGTTAAAATCACTCAAGAAAACAAAATCATTTGTCTTTTACTCGTGCTTCTGTCAAGTTGTAGGATTAATAAACACACACACACACACACACACACACACACACACACACACATACATTCTCTATCTCTCTCTCTCTCTCTCTCTCTCTCTCTCTCTCTCTCTGTCTCTCTCATTATCTATCTCTCTTTCACGCACCCATTTTCTCTTCGGTAAATGTTTCTTTACGCGAGCAGCCATTATTTTTGAATGTAGACCGTCTGTCGCTCGCCCGGAAAAATCTGACTTCTTAGTCGAAGATTAATAAATAACCGTGTTCCGGGGTACATTGCATGAGATCGATTAATAAATAACCGTACGGACTCGTTGTAGCGTCTTTATACGCTTCCTCCATATACTTGCGCTTACCTGGAAACATGTTTGGCCAGATGAGAAATCTGGGAAGCGTCTCTGGGGTTTTTAAACACCACCATGTAATGACTGTTTAAACTGATGGTTCTGCTTTCTTTATTTTTTGAAAACAGGTTCTGAACGATGTAAAAGACGCTTAAATTACGATGGTGACTGCCTTTCGTAAACAGCTTAGTTATCGATTGATTAGTTTCGGCCATTAAATCGTCGAGCACTATCAAACGACTTTAATTATCCGTCCAGTCGGTCGTGTCTGGTAGTCCTTCCTTCAATATCACCGTTTTAGGCAAGTCTCTGTAACCGCTTTGCCATTCTCCGTAACACCATATAATCTCCTCAGGTACGGGCGTCGTCATCTCGGGCAAATGCTCGATAATTGTTTTTACAAACACGGATTTCCCGGCTTGGGAAGGCCCCGAAATAAGACAAGTAAAAGGCGTACGCCATCGCGGATCCATTTTTTAATTTTTTTAAACAATGACCTCTAACTAACGCTTTTATACTCGCGTTGAACGAAAAAGTTTGCTCGGTGTTCGCTCGCTCTCTTTTTTCTCCCTCGACTAACTCCGTCTCAACGCGCGTGTCTAATTGCCCGCGCGAGATAATGAATGGGGCGAGGCAAACTCTCTTTATCGAAGCGCTCTCTCGTCTCGCTTTTCAATTACTAAACCGTTAAGAGAGAGCCAGCCTCTCCCTGACGATTAGTTACGCTTTCTTTACGAGCGCGCCAGCGTGGTGCGACACCTGGAACTATCCATCGGCCTAAATGACAGGACGTTCCCCCGATCTCTCTCTCTCTCTCTCTCTCTCTCTCTCTCTCTCTCTCTCTCTCTCTCTCTCTCTCTCTCTCTCTCTCTCTCTCTCTCGCCTCTCTCCTCCGGTCTCTCTCTCTTCTCTCTCTCTCTCTCTCTCTCTCTCTCTCTCTCTCTCTGTGACTCTCTCGCAACAAAGCTGACGTAGACATTGCAGTCAACACACAGTGAAACTAATATGGGGGGAGGGGGGAAAGGGAGGGTGTGTGTGAGAATAGAGTCGAGAAGTAATGTGGCCTAAAGATTGTAATGTAGCTTGAATAGGTGGGTCTTGCGAATTTCGCGTGGTAAGGAGTTCCAAACTGAAGGGGCCGAAAAGGAAAAGGAGCGCTCACCAAGCATTTTTGTTCGTGTACTAGGAACACAGAGAATTTTGGAATCTGAAGATGACCGGAATTGCCTTGATGGAGTATAGACAGAAAGCATGTCAGAGATGTAGCTAGGGGCATTTTCAGAGAAATAAGAATGACATAGAGTGGAAATTTTGTAGTCAATACGTGCTTTGATGGGAAGCCAATGGAGGAATATCAGGAGTGGTTGAACATGATGATACTTAGAGACCTTGAGGACAAGTCTGGCAGCAGAGTTCTGGACTTTTTGAAGCTTGTCAATGAGGTGTTGGGGGCAGCCATACAAGAGTGAATTACAATAATCTAATTTAGAGAGAACAAAAGCGCAGACTAGCATCTTAGCAGTATCTATAGACAGGAGATGGCGAATCGTACCAATGCGACGCAGCTCACAGTATGCTGACCGACAGATAGTTTGAACACTCATATCTTGAGATATGTGGAAGCCAAGATTTCTAGCAGCAGGAGCAAAAGGTATTTGAGTGTCACAGACATAGATGGAATCAGGCTTTGGGTACGAAAGTTGTCTAGATGGAAAGTGGATGAACAAGGCCTCCGTTTTGTCGTCATTCAGCTTCAGTTTGTTTTGTAGCATCCATGATTTGATGTTGCCAATGCAGAATTCCAGTGAAGATATAGAAGGAAGAATGGTAGATGGGGGTAC
>JAGGCT020000333.1:7500-15000 GCA_017654935.2 Phymorhynchus buccinoides | reverse complement strand
GTGCTGTGTGGACCAAGAGAAAGTCACGAGTTGCTGCTGGTATAGTGAGCATCGTTCTGCTTCTGGTGAATTCCCACCTGCTGTACGGATTCAACATTGATGATAGAGGTGGGTGTTACATACATGCTTCAGAACTCTACCGATGGTTTGCTTTCAGAATAGACTCTTGGATTTACTTGCTCCAGTTCTCTTTCTTACCTTTCATCATGTTACTCCTCAGTAACAGCATTCTTTTGCGGACACTGGTCAGATCTGTTGGAATCAACAAAGATCTTTCAACGCGACAAGCCAGCCAGGGTTCCTCCAGACAGCAGAAAGTGTCTTCATTGACGGTCACCCTGGTTACTGCCAACGTTTCCTTTTTCCTCCTGACAACGCCTTTGGCTATATATTTAGTGTTTGAGGGCTACATTGATTGGACTGACCCCATCCACAGTGGTCAAGTGTGGGTGTTTTCCTAATACCAGCACCGTGCTGTGGAGATGGAACAGTGGCATCAACTTCTACCTGTACTGTTTGACTGGCACCAAGTTCAGAGCAGAGTTCATGAAAATGGCACAGGAGTTTTATGGCATCTTCTGTAAGACCAAGACAGTGAGTTCAGAGCAGAGTTCATGAAAATGGCACAGGAAGTTTATGGCATTTTCTATAATAAGACCAAGACAGTGAGTTCAGAGCAGAGGTCATGACAATGGCACAGGAGTTTTAGGTATTAGGTATTATTAGGTACTTTATAGTCACAGAGGCATCTCTGTGAAATTCGGGTTGCTCCCACCTGGAGAGCGCGTCAGAGCCAGAGGCGCGCCATCCTTTTTTTTGCATGCGATTTTTGTGTGTGATTGATGATGAAGGAAAGGTGGGGGGGGGTAAATTTTGACCAAATGACAACTTTTTCGTTGCCACTGAGTTTAACGTGTGCTAAGTGCATGGGCACACGGGACTTCGGTTTATCGTCGCATCCGAAAGACTTATCAGTTATGGAAGAGATAAGCAGTTCTAGGGAAGGTTCATGACCCAAACATATTGTCATTCCTACCTTTCATAATTTTCTCCACCATCTTATGGCAGCATCTTCTGTCAGACGAAGACAGTGAGTTCAGAGCTATGTCAGAGGGGATGAAACATTCGACGAATGAACACTGTGTGGAAGAGAGACAGATAGACCCATGAGTACACACAGACAAACAGTTTAAGCCTACCCCTCACCAGGATTTAAAAACAAAACAAACAAAACTAATGAAGGAACTCACGAAACAGCAAGCAAAAAAAAAAAGACTGAACAACAAAATTGGAAGAAGTCACCACAGAAACATAAGACTGATTAATCAAACATGACACTACTAGTAGAACAGAAAGAAAGAAAAAATGTTCAGTTGAGTTTACACAAATAACAGCAGAATCTTCACCTCTTCTGACAGTCTGTATCACTATTCCCCCGTGGGGATACCGGGGGGTCTTTTGTATAAATAGTTCCCCCACCTTCTGGAAGTTCTGTGATTGTAACTTCCTCTAATCTGTCACTCTCTTTGACTCTGCATTTTCCCTTTGCTTACTGTCATCTACTATCTTTCTGCCTTACCCGGTCCATTCTCCTTGCCATTTTTCATGAAACACTTTCAAAAAGATTTCCTCCAGCCGATGTCGGACTTGCTGGGCCTAGCTATTTCTTAGTTAGGCGCATAACGGCAGCATGACGCATCTGTTCTCATAATTGACAGGAAACTGTCTGAGCGATCGAAGAAGAAGAAAGAAGAAGTATCACTATCACGTGCTTGTGCAGTGTGTGTGTGTGTGTGTGTGTGTGTGTGTGTGTGTGTGTGTGTGTGTGTGTGTGTGTGTGTGTGTGTGTGTGTGTGTGTGTGTGTGTGTGTGTGTGTGTGTGTGTGTGTGTGTGTGTGTGTGTGCGTGTGTGTGTGTGCGTGTGTGTGTGTGTGTGTGTGTGTGTGTGTGTGTGTGTGTGTGTGTGTGCGTGCGTTTGTGTTCGTACAAACTTACAGATTCAGACACACATACATACACACGAGAGAGAGAGAGACACACACACACATGAACACACACACACACATACACATGAACGTGTGTGTGTTTGTGTGACTTGACTTGACTGTGTGCACGTGTGTGCGCACGCACGCACGCACGCACGCACAAGTGTGTGTGTGGGAGGAAACGCACGAGCGATCGAAGACACACACACACACACACACACACACATCACACACACACACACAGTGTGTGTGTGTGTGTGTGTGTGATTTGTCCCTTGGTGTGTGTGTGTCACCACCCGCACATGTGTGTGTTTGTGTGTGTGTGTGTGTGTGTGTAAGTGTGTGTGTGTAATAATGTGTGTGTATGTGTGTGTGCGTGTATTGTCTGATGTGTGTGCTGTGCGTGTGTGTGTGTGTGTGTGTGTGTGTGTGTGTGTGTGTGTGTGTGTGTGTGTGTGTGTACAATGTGTGTGTGTGTGTGTGTGTGTGTAAATTTTACATGTGTAGTGCGTGCGTGTATCTGTGCATGTACATGTGTACAAATGAACGCAAAAACGCATGTGTTGAAAAAGGTGAGGGAGACAAAACACACACACACACACACACACGCACGCGCACACACACACACGCACACACACACACACACACACACACACACACACACACACACACACACGCCATGTGACAGCCACTTCATCATTTCACGGAAACTGACACACAGGACACACACATCGTTGAAAAAACACACAGCAGACTTGAAGGAAGAAGTTGAAGGTAAGTGTCTGATATTGATGGGAAGTGTATTCACAGACAGTTGGTCCCTGAAACACAAAAACACCGACTTTGTTCACACACACACACACAAGAGACGAGTGTCAACAGAAGAACGAAGTTGACGGGATGGGGTGTAGATGTTAGAATGTCGAAGGGAGTGAAGCAAGTGCAAAGACAGAATAAACAAACAAGCTTGGGTTTTGTCCCTTGGACGCTTTCACCATCAGCACCCGCACATTCTCTAGATTTCCTTCTTGCTGTATTAAGACCCGAGTACACATTAAAGGAAGATGAAATAGCATTCCATAAGCAGCCACCTGAATATACAAGACTAGATTTTAAAAGGTCAACTCTTGGAAGAGGTATTTATATTTTAATAACATTAGGGACGAGGTTAATTTCAAATTTATTTTTTAATGTTGGAGGGGCATTATCGGACATTAATCTAAACATAAAAATTGCTTTTTGTTTGACACGTGAGCGTCAAAAGACAGGCTATCACTGTTACCAAGGCCTACACACATGCGCGCACACGTACACACACAGACAGGAGCATTATTGGACATTAATCTAAACATAAAAATTGCTTTTTGTTTGACACGTGAGCGTCAGAAGACAGAGAGAGCTGAGAGAGGCCTACACACATGTGCGCACACGTACACACACACACAGACATGAGAGAGAGAGAGAGTTTGAGAGAGAGAGAGAGAGAGAGGTCGTTTCACAAGGGAGAGAGAGAGAGAGAGAGAGAGTGAGCGCAAATCGAGAAAAAGAGACTAAGAAACACCTCTTTTGCCGACGTTTGCCGAGAGAGAGAGACTTCCATGGTATCTAGAGAGAAGAGAGAGAGAGAGAGGGTGAATACATTTCTTGTTGTTGATTGAGAGTAAAGTTTGACATCACTCCAGTTGGAAGGATGTGTGACAATAAATATTCAAAGTACACAAAATTAATCATCCAAATACAAAATAAAGTGTTTCTTAGACCCCTTTTGGCGTAACAGTTATGCGCGCGGCGACCTTCGTCTAGACAAACTCAACCCAGAGTCATCACGTGGCCAGTCTAATCTGATTGAAGCACATGACTCGAATCAGGCAATACGTCGGCCCTTTAAATTAGTTACACACAAGAGCTGACCAGCAGAATCATACAGCTTAAAACTGTGAACGTTCACACGTGTTTGCTGTGATTGTTGCTGGACAGAAAGAAACCTCTCTCTTCACACATAGTCCACATATGAAAGGTAAGGGTGTTTTGTGTTTGTTTCTGTGGCTGTTTCCACAATTTTAGATGATTTTCCTCTTGGTATAGTGTAGGGTAAAATGGGTTTGTTATTTTGTCTCCCATATTCGTTCAAGTCATTCTTTGTTTCTGACTCATCCGAAATCGGAATGCGTTGGCTGAGTGCAGTAGTGAAGGAGACCAGTGAGAACTGACAACTAGATACATTACAAGTCAACGTATTACATTATAGGGCCGTATGACCTGAAAATGCAGACGAACAAGAAGATTGTAATTGGGTGAAGTATGCACGTCGTTCTGTCGTGTTTGACCATGACTGAGGCTGCTATCTTTTAACACTGGGCTAACATGTGTTTATTGTGGAGAGTTGACATTGGCCTGGGTACACTCCCACTCTCTCTTGATGGAAAGGACTTTAGCATAGCTGCTAGCTGGCATTGGCCTGGGTACACTCCCACTCTCTCTTGATGGAAAGGACTTTAGCATAGCTGCTAGCTGGCATTGGCCTGGGTACACTCCCACTCTCTCTTGATGGAAAGGACTTTAGCATAGCTGCTAGCTGGCATTGGCCTGGGTACACTCCCACTCTCTCTTGATGGAAAGGACTTTAGCATAGCTGCTAGCTGGCATTGGCCTGGGTACACTCCCACTCTCTCTTGATGGAAAGGACTTTAGCATAGCTGCTAGCTGGCATTGGCCTAGGTACACTCCCACTCTCTCTTGATGAAAAGGACTTTAGCATAGCTGCTAGCTGGTATTGGCCTGGGTACACTCCCACTCTCTCTTGATGGAAAGGACTTTAGCATAGCTGCTAGCTGGCATTGGCCTGGGTACACTCCCACTCTCTCTTGATGGAAAGGACTTTAGCATAGCTGCTAGCTGGCATTGGCCTGGGTACACTCCCACTCTCTCTTGATGGAAAGGACTTTAGCATAGCTGCTAGCTGGCATTGGCCTGGGTACACTCCCACTCTCTCTTGATGGAAAGGACTTTAGCATAGCTGCTAGCTGGCATTGGCCTGGGTACACTCCCACTCTCTCTTGATGGAAAGGACTTTAGCATAGCTGCTAGCTGGCATTGGCCTCCTTGGTACACTCCCACTCTCTCTTGATGGAAAGGACTTTAGCAGAGCTGCTAGCTGGCATTGGGGAAGGTACACTCCCACTCTCTCTTGATGGAAAGGTCTTTAGCATAGCTGCTAGCTGGCATTGGCCTGGGTACACTCCCACTCTCTCTTGATGGAAAGGACTTTAGCATAGCTGCTAGCTGGCATTGGCCTGGGTACACTCCCACTCTCTCTTGATGGAAAGGACTTTAGCATAGCTGCTAGCTGGCGTTGGCCTGGGTACACTCCCACTCTCTCTTGATGGAAAGGACTTTAGCATAGCTGCTAGCTGGCATTGGCCTGGGTACACTCCCACTCTCTCTTGATGGAAAGGACTTTAGCATAGCTGCTAGCTGGCATTGGCCTGGGTACACTCCCACTCTCTCTTGATGGAAAGGACTTTAGCATAGCTGCTAGCTGGCGTTGGGGAAGGTACACTCCCACTCTCTCTTGGCTTTAGCATAGCTGCTAGCTGGCATTGGCCTGGGTACACTCCCACTCTCTCTTGATGGAAAGAGTACTGACAATAAGTTCAATAATATGTCAATAACTATCTAAAGGGACTTTAGCATAGCTGCTAGCTGGCATTGGCCTGGGTACACTCCCACTCTCTCTTGATGGAAAGGACTTTAGCATAGCTGCTAGCTGGCATTGGCAAGGTACACTCCCACTCTCTCTTGATGGAAAGGACTTTAGCATAGCTGCTAGCTGGCATTGGCCTGGGTACACTCCCACTCTCTCTTGATGGAAAGGACTTTAGCATAGCTGCTAGCTGGCATTGGCCTGGGTACACTCCCACTCTCTCTTGATGGAAAGGACTTTAGCATAGCTGCTAGCTGGCATTGGCCTGGGTACACTCCCACTCTCTCTTGATGGAAAGGACTTTAGCATAGCTGCTAGCTGGCATTGGGGAAGGCCCTTAGAGGAGCCATAGCTGCTACTTCATTGGACTCCCACTCTCTCTTGATGGAAAGGACTTTAGCATAGCTGCTAGCTGGCATTGGCCTGGGTACACTCCCACTCTCTCTTGATGAAAAGGACTTTAGCATAGCTGCTAGCTGGCATTGGCCTGGGTACACTCCCACTCTCTCTTGATGGAAAGGACTTTAGCATAGCTGCTAGCTGGCATTGGCCTGGGTACACTCCCACTCTCTCTTGATGGAAAGGACTTTAGCATAGCTGCTAGCTGGCGTTGGGGAAGGTACACTCCCACTCTCTCTTGATGGAAAGTACTTTAGCATAGCTGCTAGCTGGCATTGGCCTGGGTACACTCCCACTCTCTCTTGATGGAAAGGACTTTAGCATAGCTGCTAGCTGGCATTGGCCTGGGTACACTCCCACTCTCTCTTGATGGAAAGGACTTTAGCATAGCTGCTAGCTGGCATTGGCGTAGGTACACTCCCACTCTCTCTTGATGGAAAGGTCTTTAGCATAGCTGCTAGCTGGCGTTGGCCTGGGTACACTCCCACTCTCTCTTGATGGAAAGGACTTTAGCATAGCTGCTAGCTGGCATTGGCCTTACACTCCCACTCTCTCTTGATGGAAAGGACTTTAGCATAGCTGCTAGCTGGCGTTGGCCTGGGTACACTCCCACTCTCTCTTGATGAAAAGGACTTTAGCATAGCTGCTAGCTGGCATTGGGGAAGGTACACTCCCACTCTCTCTTGATGGAAAGGACTTTAGCATAGCTGCTAGCTGGCATTGGGGAAGGCCCTTAAAGGACCATCAGTACATCAGTGATATCTTTGCTGATGAGTCTGAAACAGATAATAATTTCCCGGGTGCGTGTGTTGTCTGCCTGTGTGTTATTGATTTTTTGTAAAAACAAAAACAAAACAACGCAACCAGATACTCTTATAAATTTCAAATTTGGCAGAGATGTCGACATTGTTTAATTTGAATCTTCCTTTTGATGTTCACGACCTCGTCGATTGTCCTTCATTATTAAATGTTTACATGCGTTTATGGATGTTGCAGAGGTGTGGTGGGTGAGGGGGTGTTAGTGGTTAGGAGTCAGTACATGGTTAAGGTGTGGGTGTGTGCGCGCGCATGTGCATACTCATTACTATCAACTGTAGACAAACAAATGTGTAATACTTTTAATTTAAATCTTTGTTTGTTTGTTGTAAACATTAAACAAAACCATATTTCTCATTTGTTAATAAAGGAAAATATGCCTGTGGTGTTAGGGGTTTTCAAATGTACATGATTAACCGTTTTTACATAAGAGAGCATAAATTATCCTTAACATTAATGCATTAACAAATATGTGACTATTTTGATAGCAGTTTTGAGTAATATTCGTGAATATAAGGAGTGGGGAGGGGACATGATTCAGGATTATAGATGTGAGACATGGGTCATTTACTTTTGTAAAAACAATGCTTTTAATGC
>JAGGCT020003338.1:0-14382 GCA_017654935.2 Phymorhynchus buccinoides | reverse complement strand
TCATTGACGCAGGACCGAAGGACATGGCCATCGAGGAAGGTCTAGGAAGAATGGAGGAAGCTCTGACATTGAGCTGGAAGATCGCATCTAGCCCCAGATGATCTGGGCTCCATGTCATCATTTGCAGTGATAACGTAAGATGTACTCCATAAGCCTCAGGATTATAGAACAGGACCAGCTTTTCCATGTACCACGATGGGAGGAACTTGTAATCTGCACAACAAAAACCATTGTTTTCAAATAGAAGTGATGACACAACACAAAACACGACACAGATTATGCATACGAAAGCGCACAGCAATGCCTATTTCTTTAAGAATGAAAGATGAACTTAAAAGACACATTTGTTAAAACAATTATGTGCATCATAAACTCACACTCTGGCACAACAAGGGCAGTGAGGTAGTGAAGGAATCTCAGGCATGCTATGACATCCGAGCTGTGGTCAGGGGATGGCGGTTGCCAGTCTGTCATTGAACCTTTGACGATGAATCATGATCCTGATGATCTCCCATAGTCAGAGGCGAAAGATCCGATGAAGGATACAATGTGCTTTAGGCACCATCAATGGAGAAGAGGCAGGGCCGTGAGCTTCTGCAGCCTGGTCTGAACGGCGTCTGTTCTGCTGGGATTGTTCGTTACTTCTGATGGTTGAGGTGGTTGTTGGGTGGATGGTTGGGTCGAATAGCTGGACATGTCACTGGCGTGCTCTCCCTGTCCCAGGTACCAATAGTTGTTAATCGCCATTATTCTGAGTGCATCATCAGGACAACGATAGTAGTTTACTCTAATGGACGAATGACGCAACACTTCACAAAATCAGCGTAGTGGCTGCAACATAAAAAACAAATATTGTGTTATTCTAATGTGTCAAAGTTAAGGGTATTGTTTTTAATCGCCAACGATATAGATGCAGACTGTCAGTTATTATATGTGTGATAATTAGCCATTAACTTATTGCTGGTTCTTTCAACGTAAAAAAAAGGAGCAGATTTTAAAAGTTGTCAATATACAAGTAGTCAAGCCTTTTTTATTGTCCCATGGTGATTTAGAAAGCAATACCTACAAAAATTGTACATAATTGACCTCCCGATCTGAACATATATATTTAGGAATTAGCGATTCACATGTCCAATTGTATTAATAGTTTTCTTTCAATGGAGTTTTGGTAAAACGTCGTAGAATAGTAGCATAGTTATATTACCTGCACGTGGTGCTGTGACTGTCTGGCCATGGACAGAGAAGCCATACAAGGTTCAGACACTGTGTTCCACAGGGACTGCCAGTCTGGACATTCCTTCATAGGGGGTGGCAAGGGTTTGTCTGAAATCACCAGACAATATTTTTAAATTTCAGATTATTTTGTTAAAGCCTCTTTTGGCATTTTTTGGACAATTTACATTTCTTAATAAGACTAATGTTCAACAAGTGTGTTTAAAGTGCGTGAAATCGGGGGGGGGGGGGGGAAAAAAAAAAAAAAAAAAAAAAAAACAAAAAGGGTTTGTAGAGAAAACATTTTGTGTGTGTGCACTTCTCGTTTGAATAAGAGTGGCCTGGACATGTTTTTGGTAGTTGTTCTATGGTTTGTTGAAACAAAAGGCATGTCAACCACTTTCAAATACACACACAAACACATGCACACAATGCGCACATGCACTCTTGTACGTAGAAAAAGAGGAAAAGCAAGAAACAGAGAGCAGGAGAAAAAAAGGAAAGGAGGGAGAGAGGAGAGAGAGAGAGAGAGAGCGAGAGAGAGAGAGAGAGAGAGAGAGAGAGAGAGAGAGAGAGAGAGAGAGAGAGAAGAGAGACAGAGAGTGAGAGACAGAAAGAGACAGAGAGAGGTGAAACAGTAGTACTGTGAACGGGCATACATTCTAACTTGCGCCAGAATCAGATATACAAATGATAAAGACAAACATTAAACGTTCACCACAAATGTCCATTTTAGAAGTTAACACAAACAAAAATTATGAGAGAAAGAGAGAGTGAAACGGAAAACAAAACAACAAAAACCCACCCCCAAAAAAGAAAGAAAAAGAAGTGCAAAAAAGAAGAAAAGGAAAAAGAGGAGAGAAACAAAAGAAACAAAAAAGAAACAAAATAAACATGAAACAAATGAAGGTGTAGGGAAAATAAATGAAAAAAACGAAAAAAAACACAAAAAAAACATAGGTCGACTGTACTAAAACATAGACATTGAGAACAGTAAAAGAGACAAATATGGGATGGAATGAAGAGAGAAAGACAGAAATGCAATGAGAAGAGAGAAAGGCGAAAAGGCAGCCAGACAAAGAGCCAGACTTGCAGATCTACATACAGCTTAGCATGAAAATGTATAAGATTTGAGAAAAATGCAAAGACTCCTCACCTTTGCATTGGCGTTGGTCCTCAGCCAAAGACAGGTCATATTTCTCCACAGTCTCATGGATGGTGGACAATGAACACTTCAGACCCAGGTCACCTAGATGCTTCTGAATGCACTGCTGTTGACGTTTCACCATCCTGAACAAAGATACATGACAGGAAATTATCTATGAGTTGCGTCCAGTTATTAACCAGGCCCAATATGAGAAGAAACCGTCACTATTCCAGCAATATCACAACATAGAAATGGTGGGGATGGGGAGGTGATAAATCAATTGCAGAACATATTCCATTTTAATTTCAGTTTCTTGATTTTAACGAGGGAGTTAATGCATGCATGCAAACCTATGTTGCATCAAAAAGGCATTCCAAATCATTCTGTTTAATAATAATTATATTCAAAAAATTATTTATTTCCCATAATGAATTGGTGCCAATGTTAGACATTCTACGTTTAAGTTTCTGTATTTTTAAAGTGCAATGTGAGCAAATTTCGTGTGGTTGGTAAAACTCCAAAATGAATGCATTGTTTCAGTTTTCACAACAATGTGTACTAAAGTATTTGTATGTTTTTACGACGCAATACTAAAACTGGCAAAGGCTCTATTTAAGTATTTCACTTTTTGACAATATATACCCCCCCACCCCCGGACTCCCCGATTATTTACATCACCAGCTCACTCATGTCTTTTTGCAACCCATCACCCCAATATCTCATTCAAGTCACTCATCATGCATGCCTTTTTGGTTTCTGGTTTAGACAGGTGGTTTCTTCCTGGTGTCATAGAGCCGTCCAGTGGAGGAGTGTAGTAGCCTGAGGAAGACTCCTCATATGCTGGACGTGTGCGGGTTGGAGACCACGATCCACCAGAAGGAGCATCCGACTGACCTCTGTACTGGGAAGAATCCATTACAGAGGCAGGCAAAGGACGCCTGGAGTCAGTGTTGATAGAGGCAGGCAGGTCATCAGAGGAAGGTCTAGGAGGCATGGAGGAAGACATGTCATCAGAGGAAGAGGAAGGTCTAGGAGGCATGGAGGAAGACATGTCATCAGAGGAAGAGGAAGGTCTAGGACGCATGGAGGAAGACATGTCATCAGATGAAGAGGAAGGTCTAGGAGGCATGGAGGAAGACATCTCATCAGATGAAGAGGAAGGTCTTGGACGCATTGAGGAAGGCTTGGACGCATGTTATCAGATGAAGAAGGTCTTGGACGCATTGAGGAAGGCATGTTATCAGACGAAGAGAAAGGTCCAGGACGCATGGAAGAAGACATGCCATCGGAGGAAGGTCTAGGACGCATGGAGGAAGATCTGACATTGTAGCTGGAAGATCTGCCATCATAGTCCCCAGATGATCTGGGCTCCATGTCATCATTGCAGTGATAACGTAAGATGTACTCATAAGCCTCAGGATTAGAACAGGACTCAGTCTTTTCCATGTCCACGATGGGAGGAACTTTGTAATCTGCAAAACAAAACCATTTGTTTTCAAATAGAAGTGATGACAAACACAAACACGAACAGATTATGCATACGAAAGTGCAAAGCAATCCTATTTCTTTAAGAATGAAATGGATGAACTTAAAAGACACATTTTGTTAAAACAATTATGTGCATCATAAACTCACCTCGGCACACATAGGGCAGTGAGGTAGTGAAGGAATCTTCAGGCCTGCTATGACCATCCGAGCTGTGGTCAGGGGATGGCGGTTGTCCAGTTCTGTCATTGAACTCTGACGATGAATCATGATCTGATGATCTCCCATAGTCAGAGGTGAAAGATCCCGATGAAGGATACAATGTGCTTCTGGCACCATCCAATGGAGAAGAGGCAGGGCGTGAGCTTCTGGCAGCCTGGTCTGAACTGGGTCTGTTCTGCTGGGATTGTTCGTTACTCCTGGATGGTTGAGGTGGTTGTTGTGTGGATGGTGTGGGTCGATAGCTGGACATGTCACTGGGTGATCTCCCTTGTCCCAGGTACCAATAGTTGTTAATCGCCATTCTTCTGACGGCATCATCAGGACAACGATAGTTGTTTACTCTCATGACGAATGACGCACACTTCACAAACTCAGCGTAGTGGCTGCAACATAAAAAACAAATATTGTGTTTATTCTAATGTGTTAAAGTTTAGGGTTATTGTTTTAATCGCAAACGATATAGAATGCAGACTGTCAGTTATATATCGTGTGATAATTAGCATTAACTTTATTGCTGGTTTTCTTTCACGTAAAAAAAAGAGCAGATTTTTAAAAGTTGTCAATATACAAGGTAGTCAAGCCTTTTTTATTTGTCCTTTGTGATTAGAATAGGCATACCTATCAAATAATTGTACATAATTGAACTCCCGATTTGACATACTCTCTTAAGGAATAGCGATTTACTTGTCCAATTGTTTAATAGTTTTCTTTCAATGGATGTTTTGGTAAACGTCGTAGATAGTAGCATATTTATATTACCTGCACTGCTGGTGCTGTGACTGTCTGGCCATGGACAGAGAAGCCATACAAGGTTCAGACACTGTGTTCCACAGGGACTGCCAGTCTGGACATTCCTTCATAGGGGGTGGCAAGGGTTTGTCTGAAATCACCAGACAATATTTTTAAATTTCAGATTATTTTGTTAAAGCCTCTTTTGGCATTTTTTGGACAATTTACATTTCTTAATAAGACTAATGTTCAATGTGGTTAAATTGCTGTTGAATCGAAAGGTGTAGAGAAAACATTTTGTGTGTGTGCACTTCTCGTTTGAATAAGAGTGGCCTGGACATGTTTTTGGTAGTTGTTCTATGGTTTGTTGAAACAAAAGGCATGTCAACCACTTTCAAATACACACACAAACACATGCACACAATGCGCACATGCACTCTTGTACGTAGAAAAAGAGGAAAAGCAAGAAACAGAGAGCAGGAGAAAAAAAGGAAAGGAGGGGGAGAAAGCGAGAGAGAGAGAGAGAGAGAGAGAGTCTGCCAGAGACTCGAGAGAGAGAGAGAGAGAGAGAGAGAGAAAAAGAGAGACAGAGAGCGAGAGACAGAGAAAGACAGAGAGAGGTGAACAGTAGTACTGTGAACGGGCATACATTCTAACTTGCGCCAGAATCAGATATACAAATGATAAAGACAAACATTAAACGTTCACCACAAATGTCCATTTTAGAAGTTAATACAAACAAAAATTATGAGAGAAAGAGAGAGTGAAACGGAAAACAAAACAACAAAAACCCACCCCCCAAAAAGAAAGAAAAAGAAGTGCAAAAAAGAAGAAAAGGAAAAAGAGGAGAGAAACAAAAGAAACAAAAAAGAAACAAAATAAACATGAAACAAATGAAGGTGTAGGGAAAATAAATGAAAAAAACGAAACAAAAAAAACATAGGTCGACTGTACTAAAACATAGACATTGAGAACAGTAAAAGAGACAAATATGGGATGGAATGAAGAGAGAAAGACAGAAATACAATGAGAAGAGAGAAAGGCGAAAAGGCAGCCAGACAAAGAGCCAGACTTGCAGATCTACATACAGCTTAGCATGAAAATGTATAAGATTTGAGAAAAATGCAAAGACTCCTCACCTTTGCATTGGCGTTGGTCCTCAGCCAAAGACAGGTCATATTTCTCCACAGTCTCATGGATGGTGGACAATGAACACTTCAGACCCAGGTCACCTAGATGCTTCTGAATGCACTGCTGTTGACGTTTCACCATCCTGAACAAAGATACATGACAGGAAATTATCTATGAGTTGCGTCCAGTTATTAACCAGGCCCAATATGAGAAGAAACCGTCACTATTCCAGCAATATCACAACATAGAAATGGTGGGGATGGGGAGGTGATAAATCAATTGCAGAACATATTCCATTTTAATTTCAGTTTCTTGATTTTAACGAGGGAGTTAATGCATGCATGCAAACCTATGTTGCATCAAAAAGGCATTCCAAATCATTCTGTTTAATAATAATTATATTCAAAAAATTATTTATTTCCCATAATGAATTGGTGCCAATGTTAGACATTCTACGTTTAAGTTTCTGTATTTTTAAAGTGCAATGTGAGCAAATTTCGTGTGGTTGGTAAAACTCCAAAATGAATGCATTGTCAGTTTCACAAAATGTGTACAAAGATTGTAGAGAGCAATATAAACTGGCAAAGGCTATCCTAATTATTTCACTTTTGACAATATATACCTGGACTGATTTATACATCACCAGCTCACCAGTGTTTTTGCAAACAAAACTACAAGTACTCACATGCATGCCTGGTCTCTGTTAGAAGGGGGTGTCATAGAGCCGTCCAGTGGAGGAGTGTAGTAGCCTGAGGAAGACTCCTCATATGCTGGACGTGTGCGGGTTGGAGACCACGATCCACCAGAAGGAGCATCCGACTGACCTCTGTACTGGGAAGAATCCATTACAGAGGCAGGCAAAGGACGCCTGGAGTCAGTGTTGATAGAGGCAGGCAGGTCATCAGAAGAAGGTCTAGGAGGCATGGAGGAAGACATCTCATCAGAGGAAGAGGAAGGTCTAGGACGCATGGAGGAAGAAATGTCATCAGATGAAGAAGGTCTTGGACGCATTGAGGAAGGCATGTTATCAGATGAAGAAGGTCTTGGACGCATTGAGGAAGGCATGTTATCAGACGAAGAGAAAGGTCCAGGACGCATGGAAGAAGACATGCCATCGGAGGAAGGTCTAGGACGCATGGAGGAAGATCTGACATTGTAGCTGGAAGATCTGCCATCATAGTCCCCAGATAATCTGGGCTCCATGTCATCATTGCAGTGATAGCGTAAGATGTACTCATAAGCCTCAGGATTAGAACAGGACTCAGTCTTTTCCATGTCCACGATGGGAGGAACTTTGTAATCTGCAAAACAAAACCATTTGTTTTCAAATAGAAGTGTTGACAAACACAAACACGAACAGATTATGCATACGAAAGTGCAAAGCAATCCTATTTCTTTAAGAATGAAATGGATGAACTTAAAAGACACATTTTGTTAAAACAATTATGTGCATCATAAACTCACCTCGGCACACATAGGGCAGTGAGGTAGTGAAGGAATCTCCAGGCCTGCTATGACCATCCGAGCTGTGGTCAGGGGATGGCGGTTGTCCAGTTCTGTCATTGAACTCTGACGATGAATCACGATCTGATGATCTCCCATAGTCAGAGGTGAAAGATCCCGATGAAGAATACAATGTGCTTCTGGCACCATCCAATGGAGAAGAGGCAGGGCGTGAGCTTCTGGCAGCCTGGTCTGAACTGGGTCTGTTCTGCTGGGATTGTTCGTTACTCCTGGATGGTTGAGGTGGTTGTTGTGTGGATGGTGTGGGTCGATAGCTGGACATGTCACTGGGTGATCTCCCTTGTCCCAGGTACCAATAGTTGTTAATCGCCATTCTTCTGACGGCATCATCAGGACAACGATAGTTGTTTACTCTCATGATGAATGACGCACACTTCACAAACTCAGCGTAGTGGCTGCAACATAAAAAACAAACATTGTGTTTATTCTAATGTGTTAAAGTTTAGGGTTATTGTTTTAATCGCAAACGATATACAATGCAGACTGTCAGTTATATATCGTGTGATAATTAGCATTCACTTTATTGCTGGTTTTCTTTCACGTAAAAAAAAGAGCTGATATTTAAAAGTTGTCAATATACAAGGTAGTCAAGCCTTTTTTATTTGTCCTTTGTGATTAGAATAGGCATACCTATCAAATAATTGTACATAATTGAACTCCTGATTTGACATACTCTCTTAAGGAATAGCGATTTACTTGTCCAATTGTTTAATAGTTTTCTTTCAATGGATGTTTTGGTAAACGTCGTAGATAGTAGCATATTTATATTACCTGCACTGCTGGTGCTGTGACTGTCTGGCCATGGAGAGAGAAGCCATACAAGGTTCAGACACTGTGTTCCACAGGGACTGCCAGTCTGGACATTCCTTCATAGGGGGTGGCAAGGGTTTGTCTGAAATCACCAGACAATGTTTTTAAATTTTAGATTATTTTGTTAAAGCCTCTTTTGGCATTTTTTGGACAATTTACATTTCTTAATAAGACTAATGTTCAATGTGGTTAAAGTGCTGTTGAATCGAAAGGTGTAGAGAAAACCAGGGATTAGTCTTTCAAACATTTTGTGTGTGTGCATTTCTCGTTTGGATAAGAGTGGCCTGGACATGTTTTTGGTAGTTGTTCTATATTTTGTTGAAACAAAAGGCATGTCAACCACTTTCAAATATACACACAAACACATGCACACAATGCGCACATGCACTCTTGTACATAGAAAAAGAGGAAAAGCAAGAAACAGACAGCAGGAGAAAAAAAGGAAAGGAGAAGGTGAGGAGAGAGAGAGAGAGAGGGTCCTGAGAGAGAGAGAGAAGAAGAGTGAGAGAGAGAGAGAGAAGAGAGGACACACAGCCAGCGGAGCAGCCTGGACAGAACAGGAGGAGCCGACGCCCCAGTTAGAAGAGGTGTGGCAAACATGTTTTCAGTTACTACGGTGAACCGTGGCGCATGCCATGTTTTTATTATATGCTTGCGTGCAAGACGTCCGCTATGTACATGACAAAAAATGCATATAAGAACAAAAGAACATGTAATACGTTTCATACACACCACTAAGTCAGTGCTGTCCTATACCGATAAGGCTCTAGACACCCCACCAACGAAAAGTGAAGTGGGCGATGCATACAAGAGAGAGTGAAACGGAAAACAAAACAACAAAAACCCACCCCCAAAAAAGAAAGAAAAAGAAGTGCAAAAAAGAAGAAAAGGAAAAAGAGGAGAGAAACAAAATAAACAAAAAATAAACAAAATAAAGATGAACACGCATTGTAAACAAATACGACAACTAGTAATGAGCGTTATGGAGTGGTAAAATTTTTTCATTTCACAGAGAAAAAGAAAACGAAGATAATGAAACACAACAGCAAATAGGGACCCACCGGCATAGGCATCTGACACTCGTCACTGCTAATAAAAACTTTAGACCATCGATAAGAGAGCAGTTAAAAAGAGACAAATATGGGATGGAAGAAGAGAGAAAGGACAGAAATGCAATGAGAGAGAGAAAGTCAAAACGGCAGACAGACAAAGAGCCAGACTTGCAGATCTTCATAAAGCTCAGCATGAAAATGTATAAGATTTAGAAGAAAAATGCAAAGAATCCCTAACCTTGCATTGGCGTGGTCCTCAGCCAAAGACAGGTCATTTCCCACAGTCTCAGATGTGGACAAGAACACTCAGAACCCAGGTCACCTCAGATGATTATGAATGCAATGCTGTTGACGTTTCACCCTCCTGAACAAAAGATACATGACAGGAAAATATCTATGAGGTGCGGGGTCCAGTTATTAACAGGCCCAATATGAGAAGAAAACCGTCACTATTCAGCAATATGAACAACATAGAAATGGTGGGGATGGGGAGGTAATAAATCAAGTTGCGAACAATTCATTTTATTTAAGTTTCTTGATTTTAACGAGGGAGTTAATGCATGCAGCAAACCTAGTGCATCAAAAAGGCATTCCAAATTAATTCTGTTTAATAGTAAAATTATATTCAAAAAATTATTATTTCCCATAATGAATTGGTGACAATGTCAGGACATTCTACGTACGTTTCTGTATTTTAAAGGCAATGTGGAGCAAATTTCGCCTTTGTCTTTGCTTCTAGTTGAAACCTTCCAAATGAAAGGCATTGTCAGTTCACAAAATGGTACAAAGATTGTAGAGAGCAAATAAAACTGGCAAAAAGGTTTATCCTAATATTTCACTTTGACAATAATACCTGGACTGATTATACATCACCAGCTCACCCGTGTTTTTGGCAAACAAAACTACAAGTACTCACAGCATGCCTGGGTCTTTGTTTTAGAAGGGGGTGGTGTCATAGAGCAGTCCAGTGTAGGAGTGTAGTTAGCCTGAAGGAAAGACTCCTTCAATGCTGCGACGTGGCGTTGGAGACCCCACGATCCACCAGAAGGAGCATCTGACTGACATTGTATGGGAAGAAATCATTAAAGAGGCAGGCAAAAGACGCCCTGGATGTCAGTGTTGATAGAGGCAGCCGTTCATCAGAAGAAGGTCTAGGAGGCATGGAGGAAGACATCTCATCAGAGGAAGAGGAAGGTCTAGGACGCATGGAGGAAGGACATGTCAGCAGTGAAGAGGTCTGGAGCATTGAGGAAGGATGTTATCAGATAAAGAAGGTCTTGGAAGCATGAGGAAGCATGTTATCAGACGAAGAGAAATGCCAGGGACGCATGGAAGAGACATGCCATCGGAGGAAGGTCTAGGACGCAGGGAGGAGATCTGGACATTGTAGTGGAAGATCTGCCATCATAGTCCCCAGATGATCTGGGCTCCATTGGATCATTGCAGAGTGATAGCGTTAAGATGTCTCATACGCCTCAGATTAGAACAGGACTCAGTCTTTTCCATGTCCCGATAGGAGGAACTTATGTAATCTGCACAACAAACCATTTGTTTTCAAATAGAAGTGATGGACAAACACAAAACATGAACAGATTATGATACGAAAGGCAAAGCAAATCTTATTTCTTTAAGAACGAAATGGATGAACTTAAAAGGACACATTTTGTTAAAACAATTATGTGCATCATAAACTCACCTCGGCACCACATAGGGCAGGAGGTAGTGAAAGAATCTCCAGGCCTTCTGACCATCGAGCTGTGTCAGGGGAGGCGGTTTTGTCAGTTCGTCTTGAACTTGAAGATGAATCACGATCTGATGATCTACCATAGCAGAGCGGAAAGATTCCGATGAAGCGATACACATGTGCTTCTGGCAACATCAATGTAGAAGAGGCAGGGCGTGAGCTTTGGCAGCCTGCGTCGTGAATGGGTCTGTTATGAGGGATTGTTGCGTTTACTCATGGATGGTTGAGGGGTTGTTGTGTGGATGGTGTGGGCGATAGCCTGGACATGTCATGGGTGATCTCCCTTGTCCAAGTACCAATAGTGTTAATCGCCATTCTCGACGGCATCATCAGGACAAAACGATAGTTGTTTACTCTCATGATGAATGACGCACACTCACAAACTAGCGTAGTGGCTGCAACATAAAAACAAACATTGTGTTTTGCTAATGTGTTAAAGTTTAGGTTATTGTTTTAATCGCAAAAACGATATACAATGCAGGACTGTCAGTTAGAATCGTGTGATAATTAGCATTTCACTTATTGATGGGTGTCTTTCATTGTAAAAAAAAGAGTCTGATTTTTAAAAAGTTGTCAATATACAAGTTAGTCAAGCCTATTTTTATTTGTCCTTTGTGATAGAATAGGCATACCTTATAAAATAATTGCTACATATTGAACTCCGATTTGCACATACTCTCTTTAAAGGAATAGCGATTTTACTTGTCCTTGTTTAATAGTTTCTTTCAATAGATTTTTTTTGTAAAACGTATAGATAAGTAGCAATATCTATATTACCTGCACTGCTGGCGCTGTGGCTGTCTGGCATGACAGAGAGCCATACAAAGGTTCAGAACCACTGTGTTCACACAGGGACTGCCAGTCTGGACTTCCTTCCTATCGGGTGGGGGAGGGCTCGTCGAAATTCGAGACATTGTTTTATATTTGCATTGATCGTCAAATCTCTTTTGTATTTTGTTTTATAATTGCATTTGATAATTAGTGTGCAATGTGGCTAACTTCTAGTGATGTTAATTCTAAATGTTGATGGAATCCATGGACAATCCCTTCAAAGGATTGTTTCTCCCTTTTGCAGATAAGGCTGACTCAACATGCGTAGTTTGGTGATGATTATATGGCCTTGTTTAAAACACAAGTCAAGTGAGGTGTGCACACAATCAACAAACACACACACACACACACACACACACACACACACACACACACACAACACACAACATACGCACACACAGTGACACATATGCCGCATGTACAAAGAAAGAGTGAGAACGCAAGAAAGATAGAGGGAAGAGGAAAGAAGAGAAAGAGAAAAGGGTGAGCAAAGAGAGACAGAGAGAGTCAGAGATATGAGTACAAGAGACAGGGGAAAGCAGGCACCACTATTACATTGTGCCAGTTGGACATAAAAAATTAAAAAAAGCAGAGGCCGACTGTACTCAAACACCGTATGTGAGAAACAGTTAGAAGAGAGAAAGATGGGATGGAATGAAGAGAGAAAGACAGAACGGTAATTGAAGAGAGAAACGGGCAGAAACAAACAGAAGGCAAAGAGCCACAGACTTGCAGATCTTCATAAGGCCTAAGCATGAAAATGTATAAGATTTGGAGAAAAAAATGCAAAGACTCCCTCACCTTGCATGCGTTGGTCTCAGCCAAAGACAGTTCGTATTTCCCACAGTCTCATGGATGGTGGACAATGAACACTTCAGACCAGGTCACTAGATGATTCTGAACTGGCCACTGCTTGTTGACGTTTCACCCTCCGAACAAAGATACATGACAGAAATTGTCTATAGCTGCTTCCAGTTGTTAACCAGGCCCAATATTGAGAAGAAACCGTTACTACTCCAGCAATATACACAACACAGAAATGGTGGGGATGGGGAGGTGATAATCAATTGCGGAACATATTGCATTTTACTCTTGCTTTTATTAGGAGGTAATGCCATGCATGCAAACCTATGGTGCATCAAAACGGCCTTCCAAAGCATTCGGCTTAATAATAATTATCTGCAAAATATATTATGTATTTTCACCAATGAATTGGGGACCATTTTAGGACATTACGTTTAAGGGTATCTGTATTTTAAAGTGCGACATGAGCAACTTTTGTGTGGTTGGTGAAACTCCAAAATGGATGCATTAAGATTAACCAAATTGTTAAACAAAAATGTACGAGAGCAATATAAATTGGCCAAAGGAATGTAACAAGGCTATCCTACTTATTTCATCTGGACAAAAAAATACCGAGACTGATTATACATCACAGTTCACCAGTGGTATGCAAAGAAAACTCATGGAGCACATGCCAGGCACTGGTCTCTATCAGATAAGAGGGGTCATAGAGCCGTCCATGGGGAGTGTAGTAGCCTGAGGAAGATCCTCATAGGCTGGGCGAGCTGGCGGGTTGGGGACCAAGATCACCAGAAAGGCTCATCCAACCGGACGCTGTACGGAAAGAATCCATACAGAGGCAGGCAAAGGACGCCTGGAGTCAGTGTGTGATAGAGGAAGGCGGGTCATCAGCGGAAGGTTAGGAGGCATGGAGGAAGACATGTCATCAGGGAAGAGGAAGGTATAGGTTCGACGGAGGAAGACATGTCATCAGTGAAAAAGGAAGCGTTTAGTAGGCATGGAGGCAAGAAATGGCATCAGATGATGGTCTAGGCTGGCATGATGAAAACATGTCATCAGAGGAAGGTTAGAAGCGTGGAGGAGACATGTTTCAGCTGAAGACAAAGGTCAGGAGGCATGGAGGAGACATGTCAACAGTATGAAGATGGTCTAGGACGCATTGGGGAAGGACATGTCAATCAGATGAAGAGGGAAGGTCTTGGGACGCAGGAAGAAGACATGTCATCAGAGGAAGGTTAAGACGCATGGAGGAAGAATGTCATAGATGAAGGTCTTGGACGCATGGAGGAAGGCATGTTATCAGAGAAGAAGGTCTTGGACGCCTTGAGGAAGGCATGTTATCAGACGAAGAAGAAAGGTCCAGGATGCATGAAGAAGACATGTCATGGAGGAAGGTCTAGACGCAGGGAAGAAGACTGTATCGTAGCGGAAGTCTTGCCATCATAGTCCCAGAGAATCTTGGCTTCATGTCATCGTGGCAGTGATATCGTAAGATGTACTCATAAGCCTCTGGATTAGATTAGAACAAAGACTCATCTCTCCATGTCCACACCTGGGAGGAACTTTGGAATCTGCAAAAGAAGTGATTGTTTTCAAATAAATGATGACAAACACAACCACATGCACATGATCATACACAAGAAAATGAAAAAAAAGCAGTTATACTACTTAAAGAGTTTAGTGATTGTGAT
>JAGGCT020003337.1:0-14387 GCA_017654935.2 Phymorhynchus buccinoides | reverse complement strand
CGATGCCCTTGCCGTCTCTCCATGTATCTCTGTCTCTCTATAATCACTCTCTCATAATCTCTCTCTCTCTCTCCCACTCTTTTCTTCTGCTCTCTCTCTCCTACTCTCTCTATCTCTCTCTCTCTCGTATGTTATGTTGTATTTTGGTTTGTTTATTCCCCTTCTAATGGGCCATGGCCTTTCGGAATAAATCGCCTGCGTTTGTCTCTCTCTCTCTCCTCTATATATATCCTCTCTCTCTCTCTCTACATATCTCTATCTATCTCTCTCCATCTCTCTCTCTCTCTCTCTATCTTCCTCTCTTAAAAACAGCTTTGTCAAGCTTAACTCTCTTCTCTCATCTCTCTCTCTCTCTATCTCCTCTCTATCTCTCTCTCTCTCTCGTCTCTCTCATAAAACAGCTTTGTCAAGCTTAACTGTCTCTCTGTCTCTGTGTTGTCTCTCTCCTCTCATCTCTCTCTATCTCTCTCTCTATGTCTCTCTCTCTGGTTGTCTCTGCTCTCTCTCTCTATATCTCTCTATCCTCTCTCTTCTCTCTCTCTTCTCTATCTCTCTCTCTCTCTCTACTTAAACCAGTTCGTCTAATAGAACTCTCTCTCTCTCTCTCTCTCTCTATCCTCTCTCTCTCTCTCTCTCTCCTCTCTCCTCTCTCTCTCTCTTAAAAACAGCTTCGTCTAGCAGAAATAACTCTCTCTCTTTCTCTCTCTCTCTCCTCTCTCTCCTCTCTCTCCTCTCCTCTCTCTCCTCTCTCTCTCTCTCTCTTTTTTTCTCTCTCCCCATGACTCCAATCCTCTTTCATTCTTCGGGTACCGTGAGATTCCTAGTACCCTCAGGAGAGTTAATTCGTTATGGAAGTTTGCCGCGCCTAGCCTGCATACCCGAGGCGATCATGGTATCCTTTTGTTTGTCTGCTTTCAGCTATTCATTGGTTGGTCAAAATTCAGACTAGTACCTTCATTGCACATCTCCCTATCTTTTTGTCGTTACTCCTTCTAATTTCTCGCTTACTCTTTCCTTAAGGGGTCACGCTGGTAAAGCGTCCTAGGCAGACACCGCGATTTGGCAGCGCCGGGTCCAACTGAATTCCAATTAACAATAGTAGAAATACGATGGTCGCAAAGGTATGGGATGAAGTTAGACTCCCCCACCCTCTCTCTCCTCTTCTGAAGATCTGACATGAGCTCTCTCTGTTTATAGCTCACGGCGAGCAGAATACACGCTCACCCCACCACTCTCATGATTCTCTTTAGCTCTTTGTGTGGCTCGGACATTGAGTGGAGTCATCTTCTTTATTGTCTCCATCTGTGGTTAAAAACTGAATAATGATGCCTAAATGCTGTGCATCAAGATCGGACTGAATTAAGAGATTCTATAGGATGTAGGAGTCTACTTGGGGAGATCACTGAATCGATCGGCACCGAGGGTTTCAGTGGGCGTAGGGGTCTCAGGTATCGTTTAGTAATTCTCTATCCATCTCTCTTTTTGTTAGGAAAAATAAAAATCAAACCTTCTTTTACGGGAGGGATAACCGTCTCTGAAGCATTGAGAAATCAAAACCGTAACCAACGTAACAGGGATTTTTAGGGACCAAATCTTATCATGCTCACTAGGCAATCACTATATTATAGGATGCGGCGCGTGTTACTAAAAGATCAAGCCCTGTCAGTGTGTAGTGTCTGTCTCACAAGCGGACTAAGGAATTCTCTCTCTCTGGATATCTGGGAGGCTGATTTTTTTTTGGTTTACCACACCTGATTCAAGGCGGATGGATTTGGTCCATGCGGAAACCCCTGCGCGCATGTTCGAGGCAAGAGCTCGCTTGTTACTAACTTTTCTCGTTTTGCTCTCGTTCCTACCCTCCAAAAATGTTGTTCAGGCGAACATACTCACTCCACGCTACTAATGTCAAGTCAGTGAAATCAAAGAGGGGGTGGGAAAAAAAATTCAATATACCAAAACAATCATAAAAAAAAGCGGCACAAAAGGGTGAACGAGGAAAATAAAACAAAACTAAGTGATTTCCACCTAGTCACACGCACCTTTCTGTCCGGATTCTCTTAGACTTTCGGTAGACAGGTAATTTGCTCGCTTAGTCGTGCACTGAAAAAACCGTTTTTACCTCTGTTGTTCGTATTCCCGATCTAAATCTATCTAGTCTACTTCAAACTAGTTATTCTTGTAGTATCCGGTGTTCAATTCCCCTATGCCTATTCCTGAGCAGGTAGGTTAATGACCACCTTCGGCCGTCTACCGTTCGGAGAAAACGAGAAAATCCATGATCACTGTTCTGCTGGACAAAAAATATGAACTTGGGGGTTTGCCGACTTCAATCTTGTTCTCACAGTTCTCACAGACAGATCGCGAATTACACCCGGCTTCTCTAGAGACCCCGCAACAATCGTAGGCGTTTTTCATACACTGGACGCGATCACTATATACAGAATCACAGATACGCGGCGAAATGGAACCATTATTAACAAGAACGACTGGGAATGATACAAGCGTGGATTCGCAATCTTATCTGGCAACGGTCTTTCTCCTCCCCTCCAAATCATTACCCACTCGGCTAGTCGCCTCCCGTGGCTGTCGAAACGCATTCCTCGGGCAGCCCGCATCGCCGCTCCTCTGCACGAGGCTCGTAACCTTTTTTTTAAAGCTTTTGCACAGACAAAAATAAAATTATGACACCAACTTATACTCATCGATAAAATATTTGCGCATACTCGTCTTGTCTGATGCAGTCCCGCTATTACCCATTTTGTTTTATTATCCTGGAAGCTTCAAAATGAAGATTATCTCAGCTTACCTTCCCTATAGGCACCCCCATCCAAATCCCATGGACTGTACCTATGGTACAACGGAAATTTCACCATTATGCCCATGTAATAGTATCTTGGGCCACATTTTATCAATACATGCGTACAACGTATAGGGTACCGACAGACCGAAGGAACCGTGTGTTATAGACTCATGTCCTCGTGGCCCAAACAATCCCTTTACCCCATGCTAATTTCCGGAGTGTTTTATGGATACTTGTTTCTGGCCACCATGGTCGTCTGAAAAATAGGCTCCTCGTAAAAATAAGTACTCGCTACCAATATCTGTGGTGTGTATTTGCGACATTGAGCTTACACCGACAATTTCACGTCTTCTGTGGTTAGTGGATAGGGTTATGGCCTCCGGTGGTCGTAACGCCCGCCACCCCGCCATTGTTTAGTATTAGTAGGCACCTCCTTGGTTGTCGCAACTACACTACATGTAATAGCACGCAAACAACTCACTTTTACGGGCATCCCATCACCCTAATACGCGCCGTCCTCACTATATTAGTCGTAGTTGACGACCGTTGCACATCTGGGATCATTTTACCCAAAAAGTCAAATGAAGCGACAAGTAAGCAATGCCGGCAGTAAGGAAGTGAATAGAGAGCAACAATATTAAATGCCGTCATGCACTCTCCTACTGTTCCCTAGAACAGTCCGGTATGCGCAATAATGCAAGAATTAGGCTATAATCTATTATTTAAATGTTGATTAATCAATTAGATGAGATTATAAACCTTATAATCATAGCCAACTCGTCTTAAATAGGTTCGCTATATAAACAAGGGACAGATTTCGCCCTTTCACGGAGAAAACAGCCCATAGGGGAAAAACAGAAATAATGACAATCAGATAAGTTCGAATTCCAGACGTCCTATTCAGTCTGGTCACGGACTGGCAATAGTCATTTTTATTGTATTCCCTAGTGTAAAGTTTAGACCCAGGGGAAGACGGGGTAAAAACCACCCATGGGCGGGTAAGAAGCCCACCCCCAATTATCTCATGAAACGCTCCAATTTTAAGTCCGGTACGATTCTTCCAGATGCGGATAGACGAGCGTTAATGCGTGGTAGTCCGTCTCAGGCGTACCTGTGAGGCCGTATGATTATTGGTTTCATGAAATAATATTTCGCCGTGCTAGCCTAACCCGCTGATTCTATTTTGAAATCCTTCTGAAGCTATCCAAGCAAAAATTTAAGGATCACTTGCAAACTAAGGTCATCTCCATTTCCAAATAAGAAAGCCAATGCGTTGATTTTTGGCCAACAGTTTAATGCTGTATTCGTGTGTGTGTGTATGTGTCACGGCGCGTGCGCATTCGTGCGCATACGTGTGCGCATGTGTGCATGTGTTGCGTCAGTGCGCACGCACGTGCGTTTGCGTACCCAGGCGTGGCATGTGTGATCACAAGCAGAGCGTGCAGTGTGTGCGTAAGCGTGCATGCGTGTATGCATATGTGTGCGTGCGTTGTGTGCACATGACGCATGCGTGTTGTGTGTGTTCTTTTTTGTGGGTGCATGCATAAATTATGTGAGACCGAAACGAATGTGACTTTGAATGTAATACCACATAAAAATAAAGGTGCTTTGCATCAACACCTTTGTGTACATGCTGTGTGTACAAACTGTCATCCATGTGTCCCCCTGTTGTATGAAACAAATCGCCATGTGTACGTGATATTTCATCAATGTATTCTATTTAACACTAGCACTGAGAATGATTAATGTGACTAGCCAAATATTGATATGGTAGTTACGTACAGTATATTGTATTTTCTTCATTTCCATTGCTTTGTGTTGTTATTGTTCATTCTTTCGTTTATTGTCTTTTCATTCAAGTGATAGTGGCTTTCTCTCCATTTTACCCCCCTTCTAGATGATGAGCTATATACTGCACCGTGTGTGAAAAGCCGTTAAATAACAGTGAAAAATTACAGTGTATTAAGACAGAAAAGGGCCTCCGAGGTCTTCAAAAAGTTTGTTCCAGAAGAGGGGATCATTACACGTTTCGTGTAGGACAAACACTCCACAAAACTTGTCGCCGTGACTATGCAAATGATCAAAAGTGATTTAAAGAGAAAACAGAGCTTTGGTGAAGAATCAAACGTCAGCTCACCCATCAAACTTCGAAGTTTTGTTAACAAACCTTTTAGTTTTGAAACAGACTGCTTCCTCTGTGGGAAACCAGCACCATATGACAGGGCAAAACAACAAAGGCAAAGACGTGTATGCCGTCACATCATTTAAATGTGAGAACAGTATTCGTCAGAAATGTCAAGAAAGACGAGAAAGAGGAAACAAACTGTACAGGGTCGCATTGAAGCAGTAAATGATCTCCACGCTGCTGATCAGTCCAATTTACCACAGCCTGTGCAATTTTAGCTTTAGAACATATGTCAGACATTCCACTTGACTCTACAAACACGCCTTATCAACCAGCAAAAGAAGCGCAGACCGTTGACAGAAGACCAAAGAAAAGCCCTTCTTGAAAGTGGCCAGAGTATTTTGACAGAAATAAATAAAAAAAAAAATGATTTTGTTGGGGGGGGGGGGGAACGATTGAACAGGTCCACAGTATCAGGAATTCTACAGATCCCAAGTATGCAACAATTAATTAAAAGTGCTGGAAAATGAACCACTACACAGAAAATCTGTCCACTTAGCTGAAAAAATTAGGATAAGTCAATTTTTTTTTTTCACTTGACAAAGAATAATCATTTTTTTTTTTCCCTTACAATAAGAGAACGGAGCAAATGTGGTCACATTCAGATCAAAGTATGCACAGAAAAAATGCTGCAAGTGTATTTGCAACAAAAGCGGAAAACGACAATGAAAAAGGAAAAAGCCTCAGTAGTAATCAAAACACCTGACCTCAGCTCCTGCTTCAAAAGAATCATAAGTCATAAGTTTCTTTATTGTCCATTGGCATTGTACAAACGCACGTGGAAAATTGTCTTCCACCGTGTAAAAATAAAAATATTAAATAAAAGTATGAAACATAAATTTACATTGAACAAATATGTAACTCTCACACCCACACCCAATCATTCATCCGCTCTCCGATATCTTGCTCACCCATCATGCAACCCACCTACCACTCTTTTTACCTTCATTTTTTTACCCTTTCTTTTCTTTTTTTCCTTCTTTCCTCATTTTTTTCTTGTTCCTTTTTTCTCTCCACCCCCCCCCCTTTGTTCTCATTTTTTCATTACCCCCCCCCCCCCCTTTTAAAGTTTTTTAAAATTTTTTCAGGTAGGCTTTTTCCCTTGCTCTCTTTCATCTCTTATCTCAGTCTGTGTGGCTGACTAAGATGGACATTTCCAAGAGCCTTAAGTGTTGTTGTTTGATAATAAAAAAAAAAGTCTGGGTTTCTGTGTGACCCAGTGTTTGGTGTACTGACACATTCATACTGTGTGAAGCTGGTGTATGTGTGGGAGAGAGAGAGAGGAGATGAGTGAGGGGATGAGCGAGAGGAGGAGAGGTAGAGAGAGGACCGAGGATGAGTGAGGTCGACTGAGAGAGAGAGAGATGTCGTTTTATGACGAGAGAGAGAGACGATACCAGAAAGAGAGAGAGAGAGAAGAGTTGTAGTTGGTATGTACGTGCGTGTACATTGTACGTGTACGTGCGTTGAACTATGCATATATGCGGTGTGTGCGTTGTGCGTTGATGCACATGCATATGTGTGTATGTAGTGGTGGGCTAAGTGGATATAAAACAACGTCCAAGTGCATTAAAAAAGTTAATGTTAGTGGACAATCACGACAACAACAACAACAAACCACAACAACAACAACAACAGTTGATCACATGATGAAAGAAGAAAAAACAATTCTGATAAATAATGAAATCAGACATGAAAAGCCATGGACACATCAAAAGAGGACTACCCATCAAGTTCTGATATTGCTAGTTTAGACAGCAACTTCGAATTCATTCCACCATCTTGTAAGGTTTTTGCTCACCACCTTACTCCGTGACAGAAAAGATCAGAAACAAGATTGCTTCTATTGGCCAGACTATTGTCCAAGCAGCAAGACCTAAAGTCTTGATATCTCCCTTGTTGTTGGGTCTTGGAGTGAAGGTGCATCACCTCGTGGTAGATCATTTGAGCAAGATGGGATTCTCTTCAACATACGCTGAAGTCAAGAAATGCGAACAGTCTGCAGCGTTGACCAAAGGCATTAGCATACATGGTGTGACTCCAAGCAGTTGTATTCAGTTCGCAGCTGATAATGGAATGAAATAGTGATTCAAGTCATGCGACTGTAATTCATGGATGTTGGTGATTTGGTTTTCTTGGAATGAAATAGTGATTCAAGTCATGTGACTGTAATTCATGGATGTTGGTGATTTGGTTTTCATGGAATGAAATAGTGATTCAAGTCATGTGACTGTAATTCATGGATGTTGGTGATCCGGTTTTCTTGGAATTGAATAGTGATTCAAGTCATGTGACTGTAATTCATGGAATGTGTGATTTGGTTTATCTTGGAATTTTTTTTGGGAAAAAAAAAAAAAATAAAAGTGGGGGTGGGAATTTTTTGTTTTTGGTTCGTAATGTGACTGTAATTCATGGTGTTGTTGGTGATTCTGTTTTCCTAAGGTGAATATTTAATGACGCCATATGTGCCATCTGCATTCATGCGGATATTGGTGGTTCTGGTAGCGTGGGTTTGTGGCATGTGCGTGCTTTAGTTAAATATGACTTAAGTAGTGTAACCATGCATTTGGATGATACAATTTATAACGAATAGTAACCAAAGGTGGTTCAGTGCCATCAAAGGTTCTGCTAAAACGAACACTGATGCTTTGCAATAAAAGATTATAGTTTTAGTCAAAAATATTATATACGTTTTACTACACGAGGATTTAACGATCCGGCGATTGTTGTGGTTAATTTCATAGCAAGACCTTTTTCCAACGATGTTGTTCGCTCGACCCATATTTTGTAATTTAAATAACGACAGAGGTTCTAACAAAAGAATCTGAGCCACATGATTTAATCAAAAATATGACTTAACTGCCAAAGTGCTATCAAGTTCGATATTTTGAAACTGAGTGTTGGTTATTCATGACCATAAGCCCCATTATGATTAAACATGAATAAAGCGTACTATTGCCAAATTGTTCATAACTTAGGCTTTTTAATTGGTCTCACAGGAACCACGACTAAGAACAGGGGTAGTGTGTATGAGAATTACGAAACTCCCCCGGTGGGGTTTTTGGCATAAATAGTTCCCCCACCTTCTGGTAAGTTCTGTGCTTGTAACCATTCCTCCTAATCTGTCACTCTCTTTGACCTCTGGCCTTTTCCCTTTGCTTACTGTAATCTACTATCTTTCTGCCTTACCAGTGCCTTGTTATTCCGTTTCGGTAGCGATGCGGCCTTGAGGCATGAGTGCTAACTCAGAAAGCTCTCCAATGTGTCTTTAACCCTTTCACCGACAAAGTCGAATTTTAGCACCACAATGTTTTAACTTCTATGTCACTAAAAGGCATAAAATTTGGGGTCTATTATCCAAAGACCCTATGGACTTTGTTTTGGGAAGCAAGGATAGACCATATTTTATATACGTCACAGAAGAATCACCAATACTGCAGATGGAGTTTGTTCTATACCCAGGTAAATTTAATGGAAACTTTTTGGCTGAAATATGGCCGGCGGTGTATTTGAACGGGTTTAAATCCTCATAGGACATTGGAAGAGCTTGCTAAGGTTAGCATCATGCTAATGTCTCATTGCTATCCAAACTTGAATAGCAGGCCCATGGTCGCATGCTCCTGCTTTTTTGTGTGTTCAAGAAACCTCTTCAAAAAAAGATTTCCCTCCTCCAGCCCGAATTTGGATTGTAGCCGGGGAGTCTTAGATAGTCTTAGCTAGGGCATATAACGGCAGCATGACGCGCATCTGCAGGTAATAATTGATTGGATGAAGACTGTATTCTGAGCGGAGCGAATTATATTTGATTGCGTACGGGTCTGTAGGTGTGGCTTGTTGTGGTGTGGTGTTGGTGCGTTGTGCAGCGTGTGTTGTGCTCAGGTAGTGTTATTCTGACGAGAGAGAGGATGAAGAGTGAACAATAATACATCTTCTAAAAAAGCCACAGGCCCAACAAAGGTCAAAGCATATAAACATTAGAGAGAGAGGAGAGAGAGAGAGAGGAGAGAGAGACGAGAGAGAGAGAGATGGCCCTCGTCGACCCGTTTTGTCGTTGGTTGCTGGGTTTGTGGTGTGTCAGCTTGTTCACTGTGTGACTGTGGTCGTATCGGCCGTCGAGCCATACCCGGCGTTCGAGAGATGTGACAGTGAGAGTGGTGGCGAGGATGTGTTCCATGTGATGGTGGTATGGGAGAGAATGTGTGGTAGACAAACTGCTATGATGATTAGTTGCTGGAGTATGTGTAGAGGGAGGTGTAGCGTAGGCCCTTCGAGACATGGATTTGGGACGGTCATCGAGGAGTAGAGAGAGAGGGAGACTGAGAGGGTAGCGTGACGATAGACCGAGAAGAGGGGAGACTGTAGAGAAGAGAGAGGAGAGGGAGACATGAGATGAGAGAGAGGAGATTGGGTGAGATGTGCTGAAGAGGAGAGAGAGGAGAGGAGGACACATGTACGATTGAGAGTTGAGATGATGTTAGAGAATGAGAGAGAGAGAGAGAGATGCTGAGAGATGATGATGAGGATGGCGAGGTACTAGGTGACAGAGGATCGATGAAGGATGGGATGTGAGTGCTAGAGAGACAGGGACATGGCGAAACAGAGTAAGACAGGACAGACAGTAGCAGAACAGACCCCATGTGGGGGGGGACAAAAAGGTGCTGGTGAGAAAATGTAGAAGTGCCTTCATGTTGTATTGTGCTACGTCGCATGCATGTGTTTCTTTGAGGAGGGAGGGTGGGGTGGTTGGCAGCAGGTATTGACTTTGAAACACATTTGGGCAGTCTTGCCCCCCTCTCCCCCCTCAAGGTGTGAAAATGTTCATTGCCAAAAAAATGGAAAGCTGGTTTATATGAGCACCATTAAGTACAAGAGCAGCCGATAATTATTTGTGCATACTCATTCTTTCTCTCATCTTCCCACACACAAAAAAAAAACAAAAATAAAAAAGCAAGAAAGGCCAAAGCTTTTCAAGGCTCACTCGGGGGTGTTTGCATTCAAGATTGGCCAACAAATAATGACTTTGAGATTGAGGGTCATAAACATGAGGGGGGGGTCGGGGGGGGGGGGTGGTGCTTTTTAGGTACAATATATACCAACAAAAAGGACTTTGAGATTAATTTAGGGTCGTAAACACTGGGGGGGGGGGGGGGGGGGGGGGGTGTGTGGAGTGTTTCAACTCACATTGGTTTTCACACCGTGCCGAGCGTATTTAATTGTGGCATAGCCAAAACAATTGCCATTACAGTTTTACCTGGGTAGAGAACAAAATCCATCTGCAGTATTGGGATTCTTCCTTCTGTGACATATATAAAATAAGGTCTATCCTTACTTCCCAAAACCTAAGACAAATAGGGTCTTTGGATAATAGACCCCAATTTGATGCCTTTTAGTGGATATAGGTCTTAAATCACTATGTTTGTGCTGCTAAAATATGACTTTTTGACCTTTGGCCCGGTTTGGGGAAAAAAAAGGGTTTCAAAAGTACTTACTATTGGCACCAAACAAATAATGCTTCTTTGATGATATGATTTCGGGGGTCGGTAAACATGAGGGGGGGTGTTCAAAAGTACAAGATTGTCAAACAATGATGACATTGACGGATTGCGTCGGTGGTAGTTAAACGTCGAGGGGGGTGGTTAAGAAGTTTAAGCACTACGGATTGCCAAAAAACCAATAATGACTTTGGATGATGAGGGGGTCGTAAGCATGAGTGGGGTGTTTAAAGTACAAAACGGAAACTATCGTTAATGGATACCCAAAAAAAGAGGAAGAAAAAAGTGCCTTTGTTGTGTTGGGTTGCCGAGAAATTGAAACCAGACCGCACCATTTGGGCATGAGAGACGGACGCTTTACCAATGAGCTATCGAGGCTTTCAGAGTTGATGAGTTTCTTAACTCATGTTGACTGTTGAATACTCTCTCTAACCCACTAATCTAAAATGTTATTTTTGTTTGTTATCTGTTTATAGTGTTGTTTTAAGTGTTTAATTATTGAAATCATTATTGTTTGAAAGCCTGCATAAACATCTTTGTGTATTGAAATTTGGAACAATGTACGCCTTGATCTATTTCCCAAGAAAATGCCAATCACACTGTTGTATATGTTTGCAGACCACTGGACGCCACACACAAACACACCACACACACACACACACACACAACAAACGCTGTCGCACGCAACTGCACACAAACACACGCACGCACGCACTCACACGCACACGCACACGCACACCCACACCACACTACCACAACGGCGATACACTGCACAAGCACACACAACTACGCACTACGCGACGCAAAACACCACACACACACACACCACACACAACACACCGGCGAGTGTACGCACACGCACAGTACACGACAGACGGCATACACTCACAACACACACTCACGCACACACACCACGCACGCACACACCACACACACACACACACACACACCACACACCCATACACAAAACACACACACACACAACACCACACACCACAACACGAATCCCCGAACAACATCATACTATAGACTCACTTCAAGGAACATCTCTACAAAAAATCTGCGTTAGCTAAAAAAAAATCAATGTCATTTATTAATGCTTTCATTACGTTTCATTTTCAAGGCTCAGCAAAGGGCGAGGCGTACAACAATATATAGAACTACATTTTCTGGGGAAACAAGCAAATGTATTAATCACAAAACCATGACACAACATCTTAATATGGCGGATGTTGGTATGGAAGGGGAGAGAGAGGTGGGAGTGGGTGGGTTAGGGACAGGGCTCCATGCAGGGATATATTCTAAAGGACCCTCTCTAAAAGTATGTGCCGAGGAGGTCCCCAGGGATGCACTAGAAACATCTTTTTATCATTCGCAATGCCACTGGGACCCCCTCTATCCCGCCTCTAGGACCCTCTATACTGTCAGTGAAGGAATCCCTGGGACCCCTTGTTTTGCACGATTGGGACGCTTGGGAGCCCTTGAAAATGGATTAAGGTCGGGTGAAGGGGGGGGGGGGGGGAATCCCGAATTCGCCATTTCCAAAATCGTCATTTTTCCACATCGTCATTTCCCAAATCGTCATCTCATGTGACACATTATGAACTTAGTGTCATTTCGCCATTTCACTGATTCCTGCGAGTATAATAATGTGTGTTTATTTTTGCAAGCAATAATCACTGAATAAATCATTCAAAGCTTAGTCTGTTATGGCATGATAAGAGCCGAACTAGACGTTACACCCAAACCAGAAAGGAGGAGAGAGGAGCGAGATAGAGAGAGTAGAGAGACTGAGTGAGAGGAGGGACATGAAAAAGTAGACCTATAACTTTACGTTTGATGTCACTGTACTTTAAACGACTGGTGTGTATGTGTGTTCGGATCGTGAGAGCTGCTACGTGCAGGTGTGATGGAGTGGGAGAGGGGGTTAGGGGGTAGGGTGGGGGGCATGGCTGCTATCCACATTTTGTCCGCGTTATCTATGTGTGTGATTTGAGTGAACGTGTGTACACGCCAACCACGTACTACAGTATCTGTGTGCGTGTTACCCCTGAATGGGGCAGGAATGAATTTGCGCGCAGAGAGGAGGTCGAGATAGTAAAGGATGGCGAAAAGTTCGCCTTAAAGACCCACCTAGATCACGGTGTCTAAAAAATTCACGGGTTTTCACCGTCTTTTTCCTCTTATAGCTGGTAAGCAATCTCGTTTTCGACGCAGCACTATTGACTCCCAAATACATGTCGCCAAAACTTGAACAAAACCCGAAACGTTATTTTTATCAGAGTCTATCAAGCCCCAATCTTGAAGTTTTGAGGGACATTTTGATATGTGGTCCACCAGGCTAGCCAGATAAAAAACCATAGGGGACTGAATAATCGTGGGTTGGCGTCAGATGTGTATGTGTGAAGAGGAGGTGCGATTAATGTGCACTGAGAGAGAGGAAAAGGTCAGTTTGTATATGTTTTCTACGGTGGACTTCTGGTCTGAATTCAATCAGACACATATGGGACCCACTTGTAGTATAGGCAAAATATGGGTGCTGGAGTACAATACTGGGATGGCAGACACTGCCCGGAAGGCATTTCGCGAAGACCCAGTAAAGTCCCGATTTTGTAAAAAAATAAGACAATACGAGCATAGCGTGTGTGTGTCCAGGTAAAACCCAGCGCGCGTTAAACATCATCGGCATATAGGCACCGCTACAAGTATTTTGCGAGGTTTTATTAATGGTAGAGTCTAAGGATAAGGCGAGACGAAATTGTGTGGCACCGGCTTGAGCCAATCTTTATCCTAATCACAAAAACGGGGGCATTCCCGAAAGGTTAAAAAAAAAATCACAAGGGAAAGTGCTATCCAAAGACCCTATTGTGCTTAGTTTGGGGAAGTAAGGATAGACCAGTTTGTATGCGCGTAAGGATGACCTATTATAATATGTCACAAAGTGATAACAACCATGTCACTAAAGGCATCCAATTGGGGTCTATTATCTCAAAGCCCTTTTGTCTGTAGTTTGCGGAAGTAAGGATAGGACCTGGATTAATTATATGTTCACAGTGATTTAACAACCTAGTCACTAAAAGGCAGTCCAATTGGTGGTCTTTATACAAAGACACTTTTGTATTAGTATTTGGGAAGTAGGATAGACCTTATTATATATATAATATATCATATATATTATACGTATATATATAGATATAATATACTATATTATATAGATATATATAATATATAATAATATGTCGCAGAAGAACCCCATACTGCGATGGATTTTTTCTCTACACAGGTGATATTAATGGAAATGTTGGCTGAAATATTGCTGGCGGTGAAAGGGTTAAAAAGCATTATATATATTCTATATAAAAATACAACGTTTTTAGAAATGTGTTTAAAACATTAAGAAAAGTGCAGGGTCTTTATATTGATGGGCCAAAAGACAAAATCAGCAAAATTCGCATTTAAAAACGGCTAGTTGAGCAGAATGAAAGCAGAAACAAAAGCACCGAAAAAGACAGTAAAAAAACAACAAGAGGCAAAGCCTTCCAGGCTCACTCGAGCAGAAAACATGTGGGACAACAACAAACAAAGATTGAGGGGGGGTCTAAAAGTAGAAGATTGGAAAATAAAATTTAAAGTACAAATGAAACTATCGTTAATGGATACAACACAATTTATATTTTTTAAAGTGCCCGTGCGGGGGAATCAGAACCGGAACCATGGGCATGCAGACAGGACCACTCTACAAATGACCTATCGAGGCTTTCAGTGTTGATGATTCTTAACTTATGTTGACTGTTGGAATACTCACTCTCTAACCCACTAATTAAAATGTTATCTGTTTGTTATCGTTTACAGTGTTGTTTTAAGTATTTAATTATTCAAATCATACGTTTGAAGCTTGATAAGACAAGCT
>JAGGCT020003336.1:0-14395 GCA_017654935.2 Phymorhynchus buccinoides | reverse complement strand
GTATCATCGTTACTATGCACTGGTAAGTTGTTGTTGCACAGGCAGTGATGTATGTGTTTATCCTTTTTTATGTGTTTTGTTTAAAAAAACCTGGATCCGATAGAGTAGAGTGGCTGGCTCAACGTTCAGGGCTCCCAATCGTCCCGCAAAACAAGGGGTCCCAGGGACTCTTTCACTTACAGTATAGAGGGTCCTAGAGGTGGGATAGAGGGTCCCAGTGGCATTGCGAATGCTGAAAAGATGTTTTTCTAGTGCATCCTTGGGACCCCCTGCATAATCTTTTAGAGGGTCCTTTAGAATTTTAGTACTTCATAGACCCCCAAATGAGGGTCCCTGGGAGCCCTGACGTTTCCAGCACTGTGTGGACTTACGTGCTATTGGCCACTGCAACTAGGGTTATTAACGCCCTTTGACAGTGTGACTAAAGTGTGTGTGTGTGAGCATGCTTGTGTGAGTGTTTTTTTGGTGTTGTGTGTGCATGTATCATGTGTGAGTGTACTTATATGTACAGTGGAACCTCCCTTATAAGACCTCCCATTATAAGACTCCCTCCCACATAAGACCTACTTGAACTCTGAGACATTGCCCTTCTTTGTAAGTATTAAAATTACCTCCCTTTTGAGACCCCTCCTCTCCTTTTAAGACCTCATTTTGGATAATTTTTTAAAAGTCTTAGAAGGGAGGTTCCAACTGTATATCCTTACGTTTGTTTGCATGGGTGTTGTTGTCTTACCCTGGTTTAAAGACTCCAGGGATCATCCCAACAGCCGAAAGCACTTGAACACTTTGGTACAAAAATGCACCAGCTAAGGGATGAGAACATTACGTGCCGTGACCGTTTAATATTACCTCGCCCCATGTGGGCAGCCACAATTCGACTTTGGAGAATGTTTGTGTATATGTGTGTTGATGTATGTGGTCTGTCCCCGCAACTCAATTGCTATGGCTGAATAATGAGCCTGTGTCTATATAATTATGTGCGTGTGTAGCTGTAGGTGTGTGCATGATGTAGCGCACACATCTGTGTGTGTGTGTGTGTGTAAAACTAATATTCTACTTGTTGTCTACTTGCTGATGAATATTTCATTGTAAAACTACAATTCTGTTTGTTGGTCTACTTGCTGATGAATATTTCATTGTAAAACTACAATTCTGTTTGTTGGTCTACTTGCTGATGAATATTTCATTGTAAAACTAAAATTCTGTTTGTTTGTCTACTTGCTGATGAATATTTCATTGTAAAACTAAAATTATATTTGTTGGTCTACTTGCTGATGAATATTTCATTGTAAAACTAAAATTCTGTTTGTTGGTCTACTTGCTGATGAATATTTCATTGTAAAACTAAAATTCTATTTGTTGGTCTACTTGCTGATGAATATTTCATTGTAAAACTAAAATTCTGTTTGTTGGTCTACTTGCTGATGAATATTTCATTGTAAAACAAAAATTATATTTGTTGGTCTACTTGCTGATGAATATTTCATTGTAAAACTAAAATTCTATTTGTTGGTCTACTTGCTGATGAATATTTGATTATAAATATAAAACTAAAATTCTGTTTGTTGGTCTACTTGCTGATGAATATCTCATTGTTAAACTAAAATTCTGTCTACTTGCTGATGAATATTTCATTGTAAAGATCTCTGGGCTCATTTGAGGTCAAGTGCTGTATTAATGTACTATTATTATTAATATTATTATTATTATTATTACAGCTCTCCATCAAGCTACACTGGCCACTGGAAGAAAACCAACGTCTGAAGGATGTTTGTCGCCAAGAGGTAGGTGTGGTGGAGAAAGCTACAGCTTCGGTTAGTAACAGGCTTATCAATAGTGATCTTTGGTGCAAATAGTTTCCCCCACCTTCTGGAAGTTCTGTGCTCGTAACTTCCTCCTAATCTTATCTGTCTGTCACTCCCTTTGATTCTGCCTTTTTTTTTTATATCCTTTTGCTTACTTGTCATCTTCTATACATATCTTTGCCTAAATTGGTCCGTTCTCCTGCCTTTTTGTTGTTGAAAGAAACGCTTAACGAAGATTTTCTCCAGCCGAAGATGGGATATGCCGGGCCTAACCATTTCTTAGTTAACGGAATTGAACAAAGGGGTAATACTCTCTCTCTAATTAACTCCCTTCCACCAAAGTTGATTACGATAGCAATCATCTAGCAATGTGTGGGTGAGAACCAAAGTGAGACAAACAAAGCATCATTCTCAAACAAAGAATGTGCCAAGTTCGCCTTTTTATGACCCTCCACCCACACAGTACACATCAACAATGGTGGAGAGGACAACATACAAACAAATTGAACATCTATCCAAGAGTGGCATAGCCTTCTTCTAGCCTTGAGTATGTTGTTGTTAAGCAGACTTTCATTCATTTCATGCGCAAGTTTTATATTCAGGGTGGATGGGTGGCTCCTTTTAGTTTTACTGTGCACTCTTTTCAGAGGATTGGCTTTCAAAAAGTTCTGATACAGTATCTAAAAAAAAGTATTCTGGTTTGCTTCTTTTTTTTTCAGAATGTGGAGGATCTGGAAATTCAATTGAGAATTACCAAAGAAGAACTGCAGGACATGGAGAAGAAGTATCATCGTTACTATGCACTGGTAAGTTGTTGTTGCACGGGCAGTGATGTATGTGTTTATCCTTTTTTACTGTTTTGTTTAAAAACCTGGATCCGATAAATAGAGTAGAGTGGCTCAATGTTCAGGGCTCCCAATCGTCCCACAAAACAAGGGGTCCCAGGGACTCCTTCACCTACAGTATAGAGGGTCCTAGAGGCGGGATAGAGGGTCCCAGTGGCATTGCGAATGCTAAAAAAAGATGTTTTTAGTGCATCCCTGGGACCCCCTGCACATTCTTTTAGAGGGTCCTTTAGAATTTTAGTACTTCATAGACCCCCAAATGAGTGGTCCCTGGGAGCCCTGACGTTTCCAGCACTGTGTGGACTTACGTGCTATTGGCCCCTGCAACTAGGGTTATTAACGCCCTTGACAGTGAGGGTGAATCCCTTGATGGTCAGTGCCGGAAAAGGGCATTCACTCGTGCCAAAAAGCATCCATTTAGTAGCCTCAAATAGGGTTATTGGCGAGAGGTATGTCCTTGTTTGGTCAGTGCCACAACCATCTCCCCCCCCACCCACCAAGGGCATTCACTCTTGCAAAAGGTGTTTTCTTTGCAGTGGCCGATAGGGTGCAATGATGGAGGTGTCACGTTATGAATTGTACTGTATGTTTTTGTTGTTTACAGGTTGTTGAACTTTGGTAAGATGCATTGATGAGTGTTTTGTAATAAGTGGTCAGACTTTACGCGGTGACAGTCCTGAGATGACCATAGCTGTTGACAGGACTATAATGGGGAGACAAAAAATAATTAAATAGTGATGTACCGACGGTCAAGAAGTGATGGGACAAACTGTCCTGAGACAGGAGAAATCAATACGACAATGTCCTGGCTCTTGCAGAAAATCAATAAGACAAAGCGTGCCAGTGTTAAAAAACAACAAGAATCAGACATTTGTCCTGACACAGGAGAGCACAATAGGTCATTTTTAATTTTAATAGGTCAGTGTCCTGTGACCGTGGGCTCTCTGAACAATCACTGCATGGGTGGGTCATTTGTTTCCTTTTCACAAGGAATTCCTTATTTACGTTACCTGAAAAGGACATTCTTTTAATAAAAAAAAAATTGTGAACAACAAATTTTATGTAAGCGTTTGCACTGTATTTTTTAAACACTTAAAAAAAACACCTGTAAATTTTGTTTTGGAAAAACAAAGAGAGCTATGTAAAAATTTTAAATAATAAAAAAAAAAATGCTTCAGCTTTGGGAGGTTGCTTGCTCCCTGGAGCTCCAACAGGGCTCTGCCCCTATACCCAGCCGGGGCCCCAAGTGGCCTCTGGACCCCAGCTTTTTATTTCATTTTTTTTTTTTCATTTTGGGTAGTTGCACCCACGTTGTTTGAGGTGTAGCTGTAAGCCATAATCCATTCAGTGTGTGTTTGCGCGCGCGCGTTGGTGAGATTTGTTTTTGTCACAGTCAAAGTAGCGTTTCAAATTCTCAAGTTGATGGTATCTTGTGACCCTTTCAGTGCCCAATGATGGAGATCATTTATTATCTGTTATTCTTTCCTTTTAGGAGTTTTGCATTGACTTTTTCGCAACACGCTGATAGAATACTGGCAACGGCCGAGTTTACGGTTGCCGACACGCTGCTTGTATGTTAGCAACAGGCAAAGTGCTCCAGTTGCCAACAGTGGTGTGGTTGCTTTCAACTCGTTCAGTTAAGGCACAAATTAACGAGTTGGTTTTCAAATTTTATATCGATTAAAAGATTAAAGATAAATCTAAACCACTATACAAAAATAAAGTCACTGTGATCTCCTGGACTCCAGATTTTTTAAAGAGAATTTATTGAAAAGGGCACAAATCGGGTCTTCTGAAGGAATGTCTACTCAGTGTCCTGAGAGAATATGAGCAGTGAGAGAGGTTGGTTTGAAAATGTTAAAAACCTCTTGTCAGTGATGTATTCACAGAATAGACAACTAGAGTACTAACAGGTCTGCGCTTTTGGTTGGCTCCGTGCATACCCCCCCCCCCCCCCCCCCCCCCCCCCTGTAAATTCCCCCCCACCCTGAAATCGTATGTAGCTATTATGTAGAAATTGTCTTGCTTGCGTCATTTTTTTTCCCCAATGCCTTGACCCCCGTCAGTACTCTATAACTCTATTTAATGGAACAGTCAGTCCACTTATCTTTAATACTGATGTAAGTGATGCTCTCAGCCTCAGGTACTTTAATTCAAATTTCAATATTATCTTGCAGAATATTTGTTTCGTTGATTATTCCCTTCTAAAAAATTAATCATGTCCACTTTGCAGTGAAGGGGTTAAAAATGTTGCCTTATTTATTTTGTGGTTGTTGTCATGCAGGGCCTGTATTCACATTGAGATAGCATGAGACTTAGCATGATGCTAACTTAGAAGCTCTTCCAATGTCCTATAGGATTTAATAGGACTTTTGGAAGAGCTTCTAAGTTAGCATGATGCTAAGTCTCATGCTATCTCAATGTGAATACAGGCCCTGGTTACTGATTTTAACATAAATCCACATACAGTGTGAAAGTAGTTTAGGAATGCTCCTGAAATCAGGGTTGAAAAAAAAATGATGGAAAGAGTCTTCAGGATTGGCCATCTTGTCACCCGGAACCACGATCTTATAATAAAACAAGAGGCAAAGCCTGCAAGGCTCACGTCTGATTTTTATTACTATAGCAGGCATGGGAATTCCCATGACAATTCCCATGCCTGTATAGAGAGAATACTGTTATGTAGACACTTGTGCATCTGAAAACAGAATTAATTTTTATTTTACTGTGTAAATTAAAATTATTTCTATGCATTAAATTACCCCTACCCCTTTCTTTAAAATTTAATTATATGTATGCGCATGTAACATAGTGGAGCCCTATTTTTATTTTTGGCAAACAAGTAAAATTGAAAAGCATATTGACCAAGCTTTCAGAAAAAACATAGTGACCAATCCCCCCACGCCGGGGTAAGGGGGGTCTACGGACACCTGTAGTAGGCCTAGTCTTTGCCTGTGGGTCTAAGCCTCTTACTCTTAGAAAATTAATAATTGAAGTTGCGTGATCTGTTACTGTTTTAAACTGATTGTTCATGCGATGAAAACTTGTTCCACATCATCTACATTTCTGTAAGATATTTTATATTAGTCCTAATATTTTATTTTCGTTTCGTTAATTCCCCCCCCCCCCCTGCTCTGCCACAAAGCAAAGGTCAAGGTCACAGCCAGCAAGCTCATCCATGTTTATCTTCCCCTGTACAGTCTTTGCTCATGGTGATCAATCGTCTAGGCCTAAACAAAGGATTCGTACGTCGAAGGCAGTGAAATCGACGAACCCTGGATTTTCCGTATATTTTTTTTCAAGACTGAAATGAATGTGGGCTAAATGTTAAGTACGTCGTCTTGATTATGAGGTAAGGCATGGACTCTAGGCCTAGGCCTTGTTGCCGGAAGTGCAGTAGGCTAAGTTATGCGCAGAGATGATGTGCAAATGAACACGAACAACCGTTACTCAAAGGCGCAAATAAAGCTAAACAACCGGGCCGTCAACGCACACACTCGGTACATCCATTTGTTACAGAAAATATAAGTTGACGACGTTAAAATGTACCTATTTGTACACACCTGAAGTCTTGTGTTTCTTTTTAAAGAGCGTTTTTGTATATCTAATGGAGAGTCTTCTTTCCAGTATGTATCTCCTACTCGGTACAACACAACAGTTACAGTAATCTCTGCAACAAATGATTTTCTTTCTTTTGTTCCTTACCGATGTATCTGACTGCTTTGATCACCATGACTTGAAGGCTCACGTCAAAATCAAGTATCCTGCTAACTTTAACCCTCTAACATCTTATGTTTTTTTTGAGAAAATGACAACGTTAAAGTTTCAGTGGAGAGTGAGAGTCTTCTTTAGTTTGAAGAGTGTGAGTGAGTCAAGGTTAAAGGTTGCACAACAGTAATCTCTGCAACAAATGATTATCTTTATTTTGTTCTTTATCAATGTATCTGACTGCTTTGATCGTCGTGACTTGAAGGCTCACGTCAAAATCAAGTATCCTGCTAACTTTAACCCTCTAACGCCTTATATGTTTAGAGAAAATGACAACGTTAAGGTTTGAGTTAAGGTTAAAGGTCGGGGCCACGGACGCAAACACACACACACACACACACACACACAGACACACAGACACACAACCGAACATGTACGATACTATAGACTCACTTTGTTTTAAAAAACGACGTGAGCCAATCAATCAATCTAATTTAACCATACATTACCAACACTTAAAACATGTGCATTAGCTCCGACCCATTTACATAGGATTGGCCATCTTGTCACCCGGAACCACAATCTTATAATAAAATTAAAACATTTCTGCCAACTCTGATGGCAGATTGAAATAAGATGATAGATAAGCATGTAACTCTCCCCACCCGTCCTGTATATCAAACACATACACACATTGGAAATAATGTTTAATGCGGTCACCACTTTGTGATTGGAAAGTTCAGAGAACATTGAAACGTGTCATGATTTTAGGACTGAGAGAATGTTTTACTTTAACCCATGCTGTACCAGTCAGGGCTCCCAATCGTCCCACAAAACAAGGGGTCTCAGGGACTCTTTCACTTACAGTATAGAGGGTCCTAGAGGCAGGATTGAGGGAGTGGAATTGCGAATGCTAAAAATAATTTTTCTAGTGCATAATTTTAGTGCTTCATAGACAAATGGGGGTCCCTGGGAGCCGTGTCAGCTTTTTTGAGCCTTCATGCTGAGGCCCACCCCATTTACGATGTGTTTTCAGGGAATTGGTTTTTACGGAAAATAGTGTTGCTTGAAGAATAATCCTGGTTGGCTTTTTTTCTTTTTGTTTCAGTGCGAGAATCTTATAGTCCACTTGAGAACAGGGCACATCAAATGGAGAGAGACAAATGTTAAGATGCAGATATATCGCAGTTTGTTGGTAAGTTGGTGCTATTTGAGGTGAAAGACATCGAGTGTGTGTGTGAGAGAGAGAGAGAGAGAGAGAGAGATGTATATTCAATTCTCCAGAGGGAGAGGGAGAGAGGTATATTCAATTCTCCAGAGGAAGACAGAGGTATATTCAATAGGGCATTTGCCGCATGCCGACGACCTTGAATTTCATCGAGTTGAATTAGAAAGGTCAGCGTAACTCGGGCAGAATGAGCACAGGCAAATTAGTAGTCTAGTATAGAGAACGAACACGGGTGGCAAATGCCCTATTCTCCAGAGGCTAAGCCTCCGAACCCGGCAAAATGAAAATCAGTGTGGCATGCAGAACCTGAATAAAACACAACTGGCACAATGGGCCCCTCTTTCCCCTTCAAGATGAACGGACATTTGTCTTTTTAAGTTAGTTTACCCACGTATTGAGCATGAAATGAACTGTGAAGTAAGGTCAAGACCATCACTGACCTGCCTACCCATACAATTTTTCCGTATTTTGTACACAATTTTGAGCTGCAGTACGGCAGTAAAAATGGAAAATTAATCTGGCCAAAAATTTGAACTTAAATCAAGTGTTTTTCGTCATTTTGCATGGCGGTTTAATGTTCTGTAATGTTCCGTTTTTGGGTCTCCTTGCAAAATACAAAAAAGTACAGAATTTTATTTCGTGGAGTACCTAAAAAAGAAATTGGGGGTAGGCAGATCTGCCATCTTCAAAAGCATGCTGGAGCTCTCTCGTAATTGTTTCAGTGAAAAGGCAATCCTTGTTTTGCGTTCCCCGGCCATATGGTCATAGTGGGTGAGGGTCCGGTTTTCAGTTTTCACTGATCTCCCTGCTTCATTCAGCCAACATATTCCGATTTCAGTGGAGCTCAAAGGAAAAAAATATTTGGATTTTTTTTTTTTTTGGGAGGGGGGGCAGGCAGGAGAATGTGTCAATAAGACGGAGAAATAGTAAAGGATTGTAAGAAGAGGAAAATGCAAAGTCAAAAAGAATGATAGATTAGAGGAAGCTGCTAACACAGAACTTCTAGAAGGTGGGAAACCAGGGTAGGACAGTAAAATTTGTTGCAACCTGCCCTAGATTTGTATTGCACCGTATTTCCGTATTTCATTGAGGTCGCCGTAGCAAAATACGGCGAAAACGTAATGGTTGGCAGCTCTGGATTTTTTTCTAAGCACTTGCACTTGCCCGGCGGGCAGGTCGTCAAGTTCGCCACCTGCCTGACACTTACGACTACCTGCCCCGGGCAGTCCGGCAGCCGTTACTGTCCGACCCTGGAAACTATTTGTATAAAAGACCCTCTGTAATGTCACGTGGGGGTGGGGTGGATCTTTTCAAATCATTTATATATAGGAGAAAGCTTTAACTGCTTGCACTGGGTTAAGACCATTAAAGAGGCATCAGAATAGTCTGAAGTCCAATCCTCTGAAAACCGCGGTACAAGGGCCATCAAGGCCCCAGACTGTTGATGGACAACACTGAAATGAGTTCCCAACACCACCAAAAAGGCTTAATACAGTAATAAATCACTTTTAACTAATTCCATGCTGGCCAGTTGCTTCCCTTTGCAGGCGTTCTGTACTGGCCGATTTGCATAGGTTGCCAAAAAATTATTTTCTAAATAATGGTAACAGATACAAACGTGACATTTTGGCAATATGTACACAATATACAGGACTAACACCTGCAAAAGTTTCAAAGCATCCACTTTATTAGTTTTGATTTGTGATATTTTAAAAATAAATGCATGTTTTGTCAAGCCAGGCACACTCATAATAGCGAAAATATAATTTTAAGGTCCCAAAATAGCCTACAGCCAGCCAGTCAGTGTCTAGAGGCATGAATGAAACGTAGTAGTAGCCCTCTGAGCCACTTTGAAGCACGCATGACTGTTAACCTATGAACTATGAATTTTTGAAGTTCACATGCGATATCCCGTTACCTTAGTAACGAGGCGTTGTGTGCATGCCCTGCGACGAGAGCGCAGGTTTGTATAGAAAGAGTTAAATGCTACATAACACAAAGGATAACACTGAATAAAAAGGCAAAACCTGACATGAGCAGCCAATCCTCAGTCAGAAATTCTTTTTTTTGGTGTTTTTTTTGCTGTCCCATCTTCTGGGCCGTACAGTGGTGTTGCTCCCACGCCGCTCATTCCGAATCCCAATTCGCAGCTACACCCCAGTCAGACATTCTTAATCCTCTGAAATCCTCCTTGACAATTCTGATGCCTGATTTAAACCCTTGGTTCTTTCGAAATTGAACAAAGGGGGAGAACTCTTTCTCTCCCCTTGTTTAATTTCGTGATCTCCTCTTGGCACCACTGTTTCATTCCTTGGTTCTTTCTTTTTTGTGCTTGCTTCTTCCATTTGTTGATGAATATCAGAAATAGACAGAAGGACAATGTTATGGACAAAAAAACAGCCAAATATACAGTGGAAACCTCCCTTGTAAGACCCCCATTATAAGACTCCCTCCAGCATAAGACCTACTTCTCTGAGACATTGCCCTTCTTTGTAAGTATTACAATTAGAGGGAAGCTCCTTGTAAGACCTCCTGTTATAAGACTCCCTCCCGCATAAGGCCTACTTCTCTGAGACATTGCCCTTCTTTGTAAGTATTACAATTAGAGTAGAAGCTCCCTTGTAAGACCTTCTGTTATAAGACTCCCTCCCGCATAAGGCCTACTTCTCTGAGACATTGCCCTTTCTTTGTAAGTATTACAATTAGAGTAGAAGCTCCCTTGTAAGACCTTCTGTTATAAGACTCCCTCCCGCATAAGGCCTACTTCTCTGAGACATTGACCTTCTTTGTAAGTATTACAATTACAGTGGAACCGCCCTTATAAGACCTTCAAAAATCATTCAAAAATGAGGTCTTATAAGGGAGGGGTCTTATAAGGGAAGTAATTTTAATACTTACAAAGAAGGGCAATGTCTCAGAGAAGTAGGTCTTTATATGGGAGGGAGTCTTATAATGGGAGGTTCTACTGTATAAGGATGCTGGGGTAAAGGTCAAGATGTGCCACCCCCCCCTACATTTCTCGGTTAATTCTATTCTTCCGTTATTGCCTTTCTTACCATACATAAAGCTGTATTTTAGGAACATTTTTAGCTAATAACCTTTTTTGGAATACTAACCCTAACCCTAACCCTACCCCCCACCCTATAAGACGGAAAAACGCAACGAACCACAACTGTGACAAATCGCGTGTGTACTGCAGTACATAGTGGGGGGTAGGGTTAGGTTTAGGGATAGGGTTAGTATTCAAAAAAGGTTATTAGCTGAAAATGTTCCTAAAATACAGCTTTATGTATGGTAAGAAAGGCAAAAACGGAAAAAAATCAATTAACCGAGAAATGCAGGGGGGGTGGCACATCTTGACCTTTACCGGATGCTAGTATTAAATAATGCTGCCAATAGCAAAACAAATTTGTTTTAATACTGAGTTAATTGTCTGTTTTTTTGCTGTTTCAGTGTGATGCTCTCTCTGGTGATTCAGATGAGTCTGATGATGATGACAGTGACGATTGCAAAGGCTACCTTACGGGAGAGATTCGCGATTGTTGTGGCGTGAGAACGGCTCCGCCGAGCGCTCTTGAGGTCTTCAGATCCGGGCTTCCTTCAGGTTCGAGGTGGTCTCAGGCATGTTGAATACATGTTCAGGCGTGAAAACGGCTCCACCGAGCTCTCTTCAGATCCGGGCTTCCTTCAGGTTCGAGGTCTCTTCAGGCATGTTGAATACATGTTGAGGCGTGAAAACGGCTCCGCCGAAAAATTGGTCATAATTGAAGAAAATCTCTGCTGTAAATTTTTTCTTCTTCTCTGGTCCATAATCGGTGGAGTGTATGCTTGTGGTTGGGAGTAAATATGGTGTGTATGGAATAGTGTGTTTGAGTGTTTAAAGGTAAGGCAAGCCCTAGACGGGAAGTTGCAGCGTGTGTGTACTAGTAATTTGTTAATTTCAACTCTCTCTACAGGAGAGTACGCTATAGCGTACATGCCTCGCACAATCTTTCAACACTAGGCAGGTTTGCATCATTACATACAAATTATTTTTTAAATAATGCTTGATGGTCGAGTTTTTAAAACTTGTGTTATTTATAATGATAAATCTAACATCTGTTATAATTCCAAAATAAAGACGTTTTGTAAAAAAGCATGACAAAGAAGACGAAGAGAGGGGTAGTGGCTCGTTTTCATTCATTGCCATCCTTAAAATAGACTAGAAGTCATTTCATTGGTTGAAAACTATTAAGGGACTGTAGAGGAACACTTTTATACCAGTTTGGGATGCATGGCGCTGAGTTGTGAAGTGTGAATGTTTAAACACTATGTACGCTATAGCCGTACTCTCGTATCGAATGGTTGTGAAGGGAAGCAATAGGGCAATTTTTACGTGTGGTGCCGGCGACCTTGAATTTCATTGAGTTGAATTTAGAGAGTTGAATTAGAAATGTCAGCGTAACTCGGACAGAACGGGTGCGGGCAAATTAGTAGTCTAGTATAGAGAACGAACACTCGTGGCAAATGCCCTATTGGCCAGTGTTGGTTGAGCTGATTATGCTTTACATGCATCATTCGTTGTGCTTGCATGCCTGGGGTCTGGTGTTTGTCTGCATGTGTGTTTGCACTTGTTGGCGCTTCAGCTTGTATGTGGACACCATGGGTTTACAAACAAACCTTTTTAATGCGATTAAGATGCAGATCTTTTACATGTACCGGTAATTTCTGTTTGGCGGTGTGTGTGTGTGTTTTAGATGGAATTAAAAGTCCTCCTCATTGTTTTCTTACATGCATTCTTTGTATCCCTTTGGTAGTTTATGCACTTGAATTTTGAATGTTGATTGATCAGAGTGTTTGAGAATAACCGTCATAGCTTATATGCACTTGAATTTTGAATGTTGATTGATCAGAGTGTTTGAGAATAACCGTCATAGCTTATATGCACTTGAATGTTGATTGATCAGAGTGTTTGAGAATAACCGTCATAGCTTATATGCACTTGAATTTTTAATGTTGATTGATCAGAGTTTTTGAGAATAACCGTCATAGCTTATAATATATGCACTTGAATTTTTAATGTTGATTGATCAGAGTGTTTGAGAATAACCGTCATAGCTTATATATGCACTTGAATTTGTTATGTCGATTGATCAGAGTGTTTGAGAATAACCGTCATAGCTTATAATATATGCACTTGAATTTTTAATGTTGATTGATCAGAGTGTTTGAGAATAACCGTCATAGCTTATATGCACTTGAATTTGTTATGTCAATGATTACAGTTTTGGAGGATGACAACAATCGTAGCTTATGCGCTTGAATTTGTATTGTTGATGATAGATTTCTGGAGGGTAATACTCATTGCAGCTTATTATAGTTGTGCTGTTGAGTTTTTCATGTTGATGATAGATTTCTGGAGGGTAATACTCATTGCAGCTTATTATAGTTGTGCTGTTGAGTTTTTCATGTTGATAGATTTCTGGAGGGTAATACATCATTGCAGCTTATTATAGTTATGCTGTTGAGTTTTTCATGTTGATAGATTTCTGGAGGGTAATACATCATTGCAGCTTATTATAGTTATACTGTTGAATTTTTCATGTTGACGATAGATTTCTGGAGGGTAATACATCATTGCAGCTTATTATAGTTGTGCTGTTGAGTTTTTCATGTTGATGATATATTTCTGGAGGGTAATACTCATTGCAGCTTATTATTGTTGTGCTGTTGAGTTTTTCATGTTGATGATAGATTTCTGGAGGGTAATACTCATTGCAGCTTATTATCGTTATGCTGTTGAGTTTTTTATGTTGACGAGAGTTTTGGAACATAACAATAGACCTCGGGCATCAGGATTGTCTGATGATCTGCAAATTTCAGAGGATTGAGAATTTCTGACAGGCTTTTACTGCCAGATGTTTTGCCTTGAGTGGTATTTTTTCTTTTCTGTTAAATAGCATTTTAAAGCGATTTATCACTGCATTAACACTTCCGTGACGGGAACCTCCAATCGTAGGTTCTGCAAAACATCTCTATCTGCCGGGAACCTCCAATCGAAGGTCCAACGGTCTAAGGTACAAAACTGCCCCCCTTATGGACTTTTCTTGTTTTATTTCACAGTTACTTCCCTTGAATAGTCTTGAATAGTGAAGCGGAAATGGCTGTGTTAGTCGAAATTTGAGGAGATTTTTGCCCGAAAATGGTCAAATATTAGAGGTCTGAGTGGCGAGGAGATTGTTTGGTTGCTCGAACTTGATGAGAATGGAAGTAATGCTGGCAATCAGTCAGGTTTTAAGGATGAAAGTAGTGAAAATAATGTAAGTAATGATTAAATTGAACAGTGAGTGCCCAGTACGAGTACTCTAGTCTAGAGTGAGAATGTGACAACAAAAAGTGTTGTTATCGACAGAATCGTTCAATCTCATTGCAGAGTTTCGATCTCGAAAGCAAGCAGCATGTCTGCTGTAAATCATCCATGCAATATTTTCACAAAGCATAAAACTTGAATTACGCATCCATTTTTCATAAAGTACAGAACGTTTGGTGCACATCAGACTTCATTTAGGCTCTTAAACAATGTTTGATCACAAACAGTTATCTTTCCAGTGCAGCCTCAGGCCAGCAGAGTGATTTCACTGATGCAGTGCCAGTCACAATAGTGTTACGCCCTTTTTCTATCCGATTCCATCATTCCAGTGTTGTCCCGTCTTTAACCTAATGACTCCCAACCATTCAAACCGGGAATCGATCCCAGTTCCCGAGAGATGGGAATTAACTCCTAATGTCACACCAAATCTTTTCATTAAAAAAATCAACCAGAAGAAAGT
>JAGGCT020003335.1:10000-14403 GCA_017654935.2 Phymorhynchus buccinoides | reverse complement strand
ACACAATTATTGTTAGACTGAAGTATTTCCCGTGACTCATGACTTACAGACATCGTCGCAATCGCATCACATTGGGGTCGACTCGTATACAGTGTAGCGGATCCCCTTAAGAATCTGCGTCAGCACACGATCTGATGGACACCAGAAGATAGCCGTTGAAGTACGTTTTGTTCCATGACACAATATTCCAACTAGAAGGAAATGAATTGAGCAAACCTCCGCCAACACGCAACTCTATTTTAATTTGCCGTAAACCCAGTCAAAAGGGAGAGATAAGGAAGTGTCCTGATATGATGGCAGAGAAGACAAGATGTGCCTTACCACCGGCCTCTATTCAACCAACTACAGAGCTGATGAGGTGGGGGCCCTGACAACTGCAGCAGTTCACGTGATACCGAGTTTTTATCATACCCTAAAGATGTCGTCTTCGGTTGAATTTTTGTTGATTTTGGAAAAGTCTGTTCGCGATAGAAATAGTGGAGAACAGTTATTGCATTTACTGAACCCCCCTCGTTATATATCCAAGATGATTATAAACTAAGGTTAAAAGCATGGAACACTAAATACTCTTATGTTTCCTGTAATTGTGGTAATCATATATCAGTACATCATTTGTTAAAAGAATGCCCGATTTTAACATCACTTTATACAAGAAAAAAAAATCTATTGACTTAGTGAATTATGAGAATGACAGTCAAATATTATCCAGCCCTTTCGTCTTTGACATTGCTACTGTCATAGCTAATTCTGAAATTGCCAAATTCTTACGATTTTTTGACGCCTTGTTACTAGACATTGTTGTATATTATGCATTAGTTGTGTTAATTATCAATCCGTTTTTGGTTCTTTTTTGTGTGTCTAATATCACTATTGGTGAAAAGACGTTACATTAAACTACCGAACCGAACCGAGGTGGAGGCCCTGATAACTGTATCAGTGCACGTGGAGTCCAGTCCCTCACACCTCCAGCAACATCGTCTTCCGGACTGACGCCCTGATAACTGTAGCAGTGCACGTGGAGTCCAGCCCCCCACACCTCCAGCAACATCGTCTTCCTGACTGACGCCCTGATAACTGTATCAGTGCACGTGGAGTCCAGCCCCACACCTCCAGCAACATCGTCTTCCTGACTGACACCCTGATAACTGTATCAGTGCACGTGGAGTCCAGTCCCTCACACCTCCAGCAACATCGTCTTCCTGACTGACGCCCTGATAACTGTAGCAGTACACGTGGAGTCCTGGCCCCCACACCTCCAGCAACATCGTCTTCCTGACTGACGCCCTGATAACTGTAGCAGTGCACGTGGAGTCCAGCCCCCCACACCTCCAGCAACATCGTCTTCCTGGCTGACGCCCTGATAACTGTAGCAGTGCACGTGGAGTCCAGCCCCCCACACCTCCAGCAACATCGTCTTCCTGACTGACGCACTGATAACTGTAGCAGAATCATCTCCCTCAATCCTTTCCTTGATTCTTTCTTTTATGCCTATTATTTTGACTCCAGTGTGGTGTTTTAGAGCATGATTGTCTTAATTGACAATTTTGTCTGTGTACAGTGACAAAGCCTGTCGGCGAAAGCTTCAAATAAAAAGAAGATTGGGTGACTGCCAACAGAGCCATGATTGGATTTTTCTTATATATATATATATATATATATATATATATATATATATATATATATATATAAACGTACAAGAATTGAAGAAGAAAAAACAAACACACCATTAAACTTTCCTCTTATATATATAGTTTGATTTAATAAAACTTTGTTTATGTCCAATGTATGTGTTTGTGAACCTAAGAAAAAAACTCAATTACTTTAATTTTAACTTTGCGATTTGTTCTGTGTTCTGAAAAGAATAAAATAAAATAATGTGCTGATTTACTTTTTCTCCCAATGGGGGAGATAGACAATGCCTATGCAAAGACAGCTGTTTCGTCTTCGTGAAAGACTCTTCAGTCTGCATGTCGGCCTGCAAAGTTATCCACAGTGAATGTTCAAGCTGAGCTAGAAGACTTTCTACAAGAGAAAGGTTGTCCTCTTTGCACCAGATTGAAAGTCCACAATAAAAGCAAACCAGCACTTAATTCAAAAGAAATGGTAAAAATCTTATGCAAAATAACAAAAATAATAATGTCCTAAAATTACAATCCCTCGAAGAGAGTAGAAGAGATGGGATCCAGTGAAGGATTCAATAAGGGAGGTCATAGAAATCGTAGTAAACACCAACATACTCCCGGTGAGGAGGAATGTAGAGAGGTGTGCCTGGATCAGGTAGACTGATGCGCTTTCCTTCTTCATAGTATGATATAAACGTACAAGATTTGAAGAAGAAAAAACAAACACACCATTAAACTTTCCTCTTATATATATAGTTTGATTTAATAAAAAAAAAAATTGTGTCCAATGTATGTGTTTATGAACCTAAGAAAGAAACTCAATTACTTTAATTTTAACTTTGCGATTTGTTCCGTGTTCTGAAAAGAATAAAATAAAATAATGTGCTGATTTATTTTTTCTCCCAATGGGGGATATATATATATCCAGTTCCTAGGGGAGATGCTTTATTTGTTTATAGTGGAGACGCTTGGCCCAGGTTACACACCCACTCTCTTGGCATTATCATAGTGGAGATGCTGAATTTGTTTATAATGAAGATGCTTTGCCCATGATACATGCCCACTCACTTAACTAAAGGGTCTTAAGACATCTGGCGTTAGTTCTACATAGTTTGGAAGTGATAACTACAAAGACTCCTCACCAGGAGTATGTTGGTGTTTACTACAAAACATACATTGGATACCAAAAAAGTTTTATCAAAGCAAATTATATATATATGCATAAGAGGAAAGTTTAATGGTGTGTTTGTTTTTTCTTCTTCAAATTTTTCCTTCAGATATATATATAACAAATCGTGTCTTTAGTTTTAGCATATTGGTTTTAATTTAGAAGAAACATTTCTTCATTAAATAGGGTTTAATTGTCACTTCATTTTTCATAATTGTATTGACTTATCCTACATTTTCACTTTTTATAGTGAGAGGAGAGAGGGTAGGGAGAGGGTGATATGTGTGTGTGGGGGTGTGGGGGGTGGGGGTGGGGGAGTGTTGACAAGGCAATGATAAAGTTTAAGGATACGTCATTTTAGTTGGCTTAGTTTCTATGGAATGTCATCGTTCTACGTCATAAGTCTTTTTTACGTGGTGTTTCTACCTTTGTCAGTTCTGTACCTTGAAAAAGAGGGGTTACCCCCTCGAAAGCTTGGAGTAAAATTAGAACTTACGAAGGATTTGTTGTGTTTTTTTCTTCAGATGTATATATATATATATATTCATACTTAAATACTTATCATATTTTAGTTTGCTATTTATTTCAATCCCTGTACACCTGGTCAGAGTGAAATAAACAGTCCCCAGCGAGGAAGACGAGATAGCTCGTCGAAATATTGGGAAAAAGAACCCAACTTGTTCGTCTGTTTGTTTTCCGTTATATATATATATATATAACCTGTCTGTCCCGCGTCCAAGGCCAAAAGCCGAAATATTGGGAATAGTCTACATTCTTTCTTGTTAGTTTTCATTCTCTTTTTTTGTTCTGATATATATATATATATATATATATATATATATATATATATATATGTCACAAAATGATAAAATTCTCCAACAAATCCGTGGTGGTTCTATTTTAATACAAGCTTTCGAGAGGGTGTCCTCTCTTCCTCAGGAATGACACACTGGTAAAGAGAGTCACACGTAAACAAACAAAATAATGACGTACAATATATACGTTTATATATATCCGTTTATATATATATATATATATATATATGATGTCATTCAAGTAGTGTATATACAGAAAAAGACAGAAAAAGATAACAGCCGCACAAGCCAAACTTCCCACTCCACACAACTCTGTAGGACTAAAAAGTTGTTGCATTTGAAATGCCGAATTGATGAAACTTTTCTGTATGTAATGTATGAATTTGTGAACTTCAGGAACAAGTTAACGTTATGAAATATTCTGTGTTCCTTTAAAACATTTTTTTTATTAATAATAAAATGTGCTGATTTACTTTTTCTCCCAATGGGGGAGGGACAATGCCCGATGCAAAGACAGCTGTTTCGACCTAAGAGAAGGTCTCATCAGTTTGCATGATTGGCCTGCAATTTGACTGTCCAGTGGATGCCAACCTGAGCAAAAAAGACATTCTACAAGAGAATAGTGTCTTCTTTGCACCAACTCGAAAATCCACAATAAAAGCAAACCAGCACAAAGTTAAACCAGAAAAAGTAAAACTCATGTAAAATGAACAAAATAATAATGTTCTGAAATTTTAATTTCAAAAATCCTAATAGACCTGACTAAAGAGGGCAAACTACTGAGGCGATATCCAAATT
>JAGGCT020003335.1:0-5000 GCA_017654935.2 Phymorhynchus buccinoides | reverse complement strand
ATAAGGTCTCCCAAAGGAGGGGGAAAATGCGCAGTGTACGTACATAGACTACATTAATAAACGTGATGAAAAGTTAAAAACACGCCTTTACGTTTATTGAGTCTTGTCTTAAATGATCTGACAACGCAATTAATGAGTGAGCCTCGTGTGCGTGCATGCGTGTGTGTGTGTGTGCGTGTGCGTGTGCGTGTGCGTGTGTGCGTGCGCGTGCGCGTGCGTGTGCGTGCGTGCGTGCGTGTGTGTGTGTGTGTGCGTGCGCACGCGCGCGCGCGCGTGTGTGTGTGTCTGTGTGTGCGTGTGCGTGTGTGATATAGGGGTAAAAAAAAAGTGAACAAAGAATTAATAAAGATGGATAGCACTTTCTGGGTTTCACCCAAGAAGAACGATAGAACGTTCTAGCATAACACCCGTGGAAATGGACAGGCCAGATTGAAAAGTGCTTGCAATCTTCAATAACTCTTACCAACTCATATTTATTACGCAATATTTTTGCCCCTTGCGATCGCATTGTCCTTTGCCGATCTACGATCGCAAAGGAGTCTATTTTCGTACCTTTACCTATTTGTCTTTTCCCCCCTTCTTTTCTGTCTGTCTGTCTGTCTGTCCCAAGGATATCTCCCGAACCGCTTGACCGAATCGCTTCAAATTTTGTGTGGTGGTGTGTCTCCACGAGAGGAAGGCATCCGCCGTCCTGACCTTGTCCTTGGCGCAAGACTTTGAAAACTGAAAATCTTTAAGGGGCCATAACGTCCACACCGTTGGTCTTAGAGTCTTCAAATTTGGCATGGAGGTACTTTGGCTTATGTCCGTTCTGATGGTGGCATGTCGATCAAGGTCAAGGTCAAAATCCTGGAGATCGGTAGGCCTTGAAAGCGGTAGGGGTCTACAAATTGGGTTTTAAGCCATATTTTCCACATTTGTACTTGACAGAAGCGCTTCAGATTGTGTGTGGTACTGTATACCCTAGAGTAGAAAACATCCGAGCATACCTTATCGCCATGCTCACCTTGACCTTGAAGTGTGACCTTGAAAACCGAAATTTCCTTCTTTGCGCTATATATTTCTTGTTCAAGCTGTATCTCGTGAACTAGAAGACAGAATCCCTTCCAATTTTGTGTCAGGATGTGACACTAAGAGAATAACACATTCGTACATAAATTATCCCTCGGAAATAGAATGTCACCGAGCGGCAGACATGTTTCCGTTTTTCGTCACCCTCCAATATATCGTGAAATACTGTATAGAATCACTCCAAATTTAGTGGGGAGGTGTAAAAAGAAGAGTAGAAGACATTGCAGTACAAATTATGCCACGTGTGATTTTCATGTCGCCTAGCGGCAGACATGTCTCCGAGTTAAGAGTGTACACCCCATTAAGGGTGTACACCCCACTAATTAAGGGTGTACATCCCGGTAAAGGAGGGGGTCTAATACTAAACGTAAAAGACATCCTAGCACAAAATGTGCCACGTGGGGCTTAAATGTCGCTGAGTGGCAGACATGCCTCAGTGTTAAGGGTGTGCACCCCACCAATTCAGGGTGTGCACCCAGTCAAGGGTGTGTAGGTGCATCACCCAAAGGTCACAAGGATGGGGACCGAAGATGTGAAGGGGGGAAGGGAGGTACAGGGCGATGCCCTTGTATTTCTTGTATTTGCGTAATACGCTTATACACTAAAAACAAATAGGCCCCTATATAGCTATTTATTAATGCACTCCAAAAACTCATACACAATCAACCATTTTACCACACACAAAAAAGGATATGCATGGTTGTGTCAAATTCTCCCGTTGAAACTGCAATTGCAGTTTCCCCTTGGGGCGAGTTCAAGTGCGTGCATGCTTCATACCAACAACATAGGCCTAAGTATTGAAATCAAAGTGTTGATGAATTGCGATTGAAATGCAATATTTGTTTGTAAATAACGTCCATAGATAGGTGTATGAGCTCGAGGTTTTCAACAGTACCAAAAACAGAAAGTGCACATAGTAATTATAGACGTGTAAAAATGTGTGTTGTATACATCACGTCCTTACGACGCAAATCATCGAAGTAGACAAGTGTATACATGCACATGAGATGTGTTGTTATTGTGGAAGTCTAAACAATTTAACAATAAAACTACACCCCCCCTCCACACACACACACACACACACACACAGACGCGTGCGCGCGCACACACGCACACGCACGCACGCGCGCACACACACACATACACACACAAAACTGCAGCTGTGTTGTCATCATTAAACATATAAATACATGTACGAGGGGTGGGGGGTGGGGGCACAATTCTAAGATGAATTTGATAATAATATATATATATATATATATGTGTGTGTGTGTGTGTGTGTGTGTGCGTGTGCGTGTGCGTGTGCGTGTGCGTGTGCGTGGGCCTAATTAAAGCTTGCAATAACTGAATAAAAATCGAAACATAGTAGGCATGGGCCCAATTAAAAGTTGCAATAACCCACTGCGGGCGTGCGTGTGTATGTATGTTTGCGTCTGCGCGTGTGTATGTGTGTGTGCGTGAGCGCGCGCACACGTGTGCAATTCTGTGAATGGGTGTATTTGTGTCTGTGTACTGTATGTTTGTCTGTGTGTGGGCGTGTGGGTATGTTTGTTATTATGTGTCTAATTATATGCGTGGTAGGCCTTTCTTATATTGTACAATATACTCAAAATGACACACACACACAGACCGCGTGCGCGCACACAGACACACACACATGTATTTGCAATATTATTACCGTATGCTTCGATTTTGGTTCAGTATTAACACGTTTTAATTAGAACCAACTTTTGACATTTATTGATGCCTCGAACAATAATTATGTCTCCGCGATTTGAAACACCTTTCTTTTTTTTACAATCTTTTCTCTCTCAACTAGGGCGTATTGATGTTGTCGTGATACGTTAATTACTCACAGCATTTCTATATGAGCCAGGAGGTGTATCAAAAACATAAAACTAACAGTCTATGTCACGGGTATCTAAAAGACTAAGTAAGTTCAACTCGTCAGACGGCTGTTGGGAATCCATTCAACACACACACCTGCCTCCTTGTTCGGAGGCCCCTTAGTATTTTGTGTTGTTCTTACTCCAGAGTCCAAAAACTAAAAAGAAAACAAAAACTATACGAATTTATAAAAAAAATAGCCTACCTTGTGATGTTTTTAGTGCCTTAGTAGTTTTCAAACAATGAAATGATTTCTAGTCTATTTTTTAATGACGGCAATGAATGCAAAGGAGTGTGCAACCACCCAACCTTAGGCTAATCCTAACCCTATCCTCTTCGTGCTTATGATTCTCAATCTCAAAGTCTGGTTCTTCCTCCCCTCTTTGTCTTCTTTATCAAGTTTTTTGTTTTCAAAGCGTCAGTAAGCACGTAACAACAGAAAAAGTACCTCTAGGATTTGCTCAGAACTCTGAATGATGGTTGTGGTGGTTGGCTGATGGTTCGTCTCACATTTGCTTTTCAGTCGTAGCAGAGCGACGTTAAACCCGAGTTTCATTCAGTTGAACTGTTGGCCCCCGGATACGCACTGCGTGGTAGACGGGCCTAACCTAAAGCCCCAAGACAACGACAGCTTAGCTATCAATGCCAGCAAACTTTTTGTTTTAAAGGGGCACCCTGACGGATGTTTTTGTTGCAAGAAACACGTCGAGATCACCCGAAAGACAGTATTTTCAAGGATCACTTTGCTCTGGTTTCCTAGAAAATAAACCGTTAAAACGGCGATTCCTCCTTGGCGGAGTTGCCGGAGAGAGAATAGCCATTTTGGACGGGGTGGGTGGAGGTGGAGGTTGAAGCTTTTTCTTCTTTTTAGTGCAGTAAAAAAACCTGAAGCTATTTGCTTTGTTGTGAGCGAAACTCATTTTGGTAAACTGTATAAAATAGCTAAAAAAAATAAAGGCTTGGATTGTAGAAATTTCGTGTAAACGATTTGGTCTGACTCAAGCGGCCATTAGAAAAGTGAAGGCACATGCCTTCTCTTTCACTGAAAGAATTTGACTTCCAGCACCTCAGAGAACAGGAGAACCCCACTTCTGGCTCAAGTTTCGGTTTCGGTTTCGGTTTCACTCCTCCGTTTATTAAAAACGGCTAAAAACACGCCTTTTTTCTTATGCTTTTTAACCCCCCAAAAAGGGGTGATTTAAGCCGTTTTTTGTGTGGTTTTTATTCTCGAAGACAGTGCGGTTTAGCCGTTTTTACTCTCAAAAACAGGAGAACCCCACTTCTGGCTCAGTTTCGGTTTTGGTTTTGGTTTCACTCCTCCATTTATTAAAAAACGGCTAAAAAACACTACTTTTAGGGGGCCAAAAAATCCGCCCCTTACCCCCCATTTTTAGATACAAAAACACTACTTTTAGGGGGCAAAAAAGCAAGAAATCAGACTGTCCTTTATCCAGTCTATTAGGAGCGGAAAACGCTACTTTAAGGGGTAAAAAAAGTAAAAAATCCGTCTCCCCTTTATTCTGTCAAATCGGAAGAAAAAACACTGCTTTTGGGGGTAAAAAAATTAATTATTTTTAATTAAACAAAATAATTTGAGTTAGAAAAAAGAACTCAACATGACAATGACACTTGAAGAAATAATTGAGCACTTAGACAAAGTTTTTAAAGAAACGGATTTAGAAGTTATTGAACCAGAAAATGTACTAGAAAGTGTAAAACATGCTATTTCGCAAATACCTAAAAAACTAGCTATAGAACCACCAGTTAAAGTAATGTTAGCAGTGTACGTAGATTATGAAACAGTCCAAGGTGAGCAGCTTCAAGTATGGGTCTCTACTAAACAGCAAGTAGTTCTTTCATATAATGATTTTACAGAAACCTGGGCAGACAATTTAATCACCCAGTTCATTAACGCATCAGAAGAGGCAAAGCTGAGAGGATCTGGTTGGTCAGAAGGAGGAGTATTAGAAATTAAATTAAAGGAGAGTAAATATGCGCCAATCGTAGGAAACGCATTTATTCCTTTACCTAAAGAACTTGTT
>JAGGCT020003334.1:0-14413 GCA_017654935.2 Phymorhynchus buccinoides | reverse complement strand
CATCGTCATATATTAAGTTTAAACCAATACACCCCAACGCGACTATAAAGGGAGAGCAATGGAGTGGAGTACTCGAAACACAACTATCAATGTACAGAGGATTCACTCTACCTGTATCTCCAATAAAACAAACTCTAACGAAACATGGTCCACGAAAGTTGATAAGCGAAAACCCAAGTAACATTTGTACATGCAAAACGATGTGCAGATTCCATTACAGACAGCCTAGATGATCCCCAAGCTTTCACGAGGCATATAGAAGCATTGGCTTGACCTGAGCATCAAACAGTTGAAACAAGGAAGGATGTATGGAAATAACCGAGTGCCCACATGGTTTTCATAGATCAATTACCTGCTTTTTTTGCTTTACTGGCAAATTCTTCACAAGCGCAATCAGCAGGACAACTTGGTGTCAAGGGTGAAACCTAAAGATTTATACTTATTACCACTTCTAAAGCTTTTCATCATAGACAACATTTCTCGTAATTGCAAGGTGGCCACCTTTCCTGAACACCATAATCTTAGTTTTAGTTAAATTTACTTCTAAGTGTAATGCTTAAGATGCTTTTTTAAGATTGTCTAACTGGTTTTGGAGACCTGATGGAGTTGATGATAGCAAAACAATGTCATCCGCAAATATAAGTGAAAATAATTCTTGACCGCCAGGTAATAGTTGGAAACCATGCTTGCCATTTTTTCATACTTCGTCCGCAACCTCAGAAATTAGAAGAGAGAAGATTAAAGGGCTTAGCAGACAACCCTGTTTGACACCGTGAGAACACCAAAAGAACTTAGAAAATTTAGCACCCCATCTAACGCATGACTCAACAGAGTGGTACATAGCTTTTAGCATCCTAATAGTTTTGGAAGAAGTTTGGGCTTGTTGCAAAATAATCCACAATTTTTCTCTGTCCACAGTATCGAACGCCTTTTTATAATCTATAAATGTAGCATAGACTTTGCCTCTTCTATTACCATAAAGTTGTCGTTTGATGTAAGTGTGAAAATGTGATCGACTGTGGAAAAGCCCTTCCTGAAACCTGCTTGTTCGCTGCTAATTTTGTCTGCTGATTCTGCCCATGCATATAAGCGCTTGCTTAAAATACGTGAAAACACTTTACTCACAATGCTTAAGAGACTGATGCCTCGATAATTATCAGGATTTATGTCGCTTTCCTTCCTATGTAAAGGGACAATTATAGATTTACACCAGATCAAGGGATAATAACTTGCATGATACATTTAATTGAATAATTTGGTTAAGAAAGGAACAATAACATCAATGGCACATTTAAGAAAGTCAACACAAATATTATCAAGGCCACATGCTTTTCCTGGTTTCGGATCATTTATTGCACAACGAACCTCATCTTCTGAGATTGGGTTATCAAGTAAATGAAGATACAAAATGTTCTTCCTGTGTATTATGATCGTCAAGAAGTGGATTGCTATTGCTAACTTGTGCTCCACATAAAGCTGCACCACCTAACACTTTCTGAAAATGATCTCTCCACACGTGTATATCAATATCTGCCTGTTTCTTCCTCCTTTGTCTAGCAGACTTAACTGTATCCCAAAACGTTTTACTGTTGTGCTTTGAATCACATAACGTTTGGTGTCTTTTTGTTCTGTAAGACTTTTTCTTTTCTCTTAAGAGGTCCTTGTACACTTTTCGTTTACCATTGTACTTAGCTTTTAATTTTTTTAAATTTTCAACTGAAGCATTTAAAACATTTAGTGCGCAACGAGCTTCCTTTTTCTTTGAGAAACATTCATGATCAAATCAATTTTTGCTTTGTTTGCCTGAACTGTTTAAAGGGATTTTCTTGTTCATGCATTCACCAGCTGAGAGCAATGTTTGATTAAATGCATCCAATGCAGCATCCACGTCTGTATCAACTAAGCTGGTTGCTTCTTGGATGCTTTCTTTGGACTTACTAGAGTTTATTTCATCTAAGAAGGTGTTTGCTTTTTCATTGTCCCATACAATGCGATCAGTACATTCTCGTTTACTTTTGTGGCTTGAAGGATTTTGTATGACATTGTTTTGTACTGGAATTGACAGTAAGACAGGCATGTGTGGAGATTCAACACGACTACCAATTTCGAAATACATGTTTAGATAACAATGCAGTTCAGCAGAAATAATCACATAGTCTATCACACTATTGCTTTGATTATCAACGAATGTAAACTTTCCATCAAGATCACTGCTATGCATACCATTGAGAGGAAAACAATCAAAAGTTGTACAAAAATCAATTAAGATTTTACCAAACTGGTCTGTGATCTTATCCAGAGATTTTCAAGAAGAAACAAGGTTGTTGGCGTCTGAAGTCATAACATCATCATCATCATCTTTCCCTAGACAACCCCATTCTCCAATTCGGGCATTCAAATCCCCATTGACCAGAATATAGGAATCATCTCCATTTGTTTGCAAGTTCAAGATAAATTCTTTCAGACAATGAATTTGACAGTTAGTATCAGAGCTTTTATAGTATGGACTTTGGTATGGGGGTACATATAGTGCTATATATATAATGTCTTTGTCAAGACCAAAAATATGTTTTGAAAACTTGAGACACACCATATTACTGTATATGCAATCTAACTGTGTGACAACATTCCTTAATGACTTTCTCACAAAAGCTGCAACACCACCACACCCTCTTCCATATTTATGCAGCTTAATAGCTAAGGACTAAAAAACACAATATTCTTCAAACTGATATGAAAAGTCAAACCTTGATAAAATGAAGCGCAGAACACATCAAGCGATTTTATGAAACTCACAAAGTCTGGTTCGTTGAGTTTTGGTGCAAGATTTTGAACATTGAGAGAACACAATTTAATGTTTGCTGCTAATGTTTGCTCTTTGCAATAGACTCCACCTGCTGGCTTTCGTCTGTAGTATGGGTCTTGGCCTGCTCCCTATTTGTTCTGTTTCTCATTTTACTTCCAGCTTGGAGGTAAGTGGGACTGTTTTGTGCTGCCACCAGAGTGTGATTTTGTGCTGGCAGCAGGGTCTTTTGATCGGGATCTAGTGCGCTCACGAAGGGACTGCTGTGCTGATTGTGATGGGCTGTCGATGTTAGCCTGTATCTGTGGTGTTTTTTGTCCAGCTTCAAGAACAGTGTTGGAAGTCTTAGGCTCATGGGCACTATCATCTGCACTGTCCTTGTTGGTATCTTCAGTGTTACTATGACCGTTAACCTGAACATCTGGTAGTGTGACATTGCTGCTTTCTGTGGTGTCCTGGCCACAATCCTGTGACGGCGTCACAGAAGGCTGCTGATTCTCATATGTTGGGTGGACCTGACCTTGGATAGAAGCTAGATGATGTTTGACCTGTGTCTGCTCATCGTCATCAAACACAGTGCCTCCTGGAGTGTGTCCTGGTGGGTCATCACCTGTCGACATGCCTGTTGCTCCAGCAACATCCTTGTCCATTGCGTTTTAAAGTGAAGACTGAATTGCCGTTTGTGTTCTTGTCTTTCTCTGAGCATGTTGGATTTACTATGGAGTCATTGGCTGTAAGATCTGTAATTTCTGGCAGCTGATCTGGCTGTGGTTGTGAAAGATCAGAATGTATCGGGGACTCCTCAATCTCAGAAGACTGCTCATCCCTTCGTCTTGGTTCTGGGGCACAAAAGTTCACCCTTCCGTGTGACTGTGTGTGCTGCTCACCCTGTCTTTGTACTGATGTTGATGAACCACCATGTGCATCATCAGGTTGCCCTGAAAAAGGTGGGTGGGCAGGTTGTTGCACCATATCGTGTGCAGGTGGCCACTGTGAGCAGTCAAGGCCTGGAGGAAAAGGGAACATTGCAGTTGACCTCTGCAGACCATGTGTGGATATTCCATTTCCTGGTAGGTAGTAGCATGTTGAATGCTGAAGTCAGGGTTGTAAGTAGAATGCAGACCCCTTTGAAGTGCACTGGAGTAGCTGGAGCAATCAGTACTTCTGTCATTACTGATATGTCTATTGTGGTTAGCATATGGTCCACGGTCATGTCTGGTTACATCCGGGTCATCATAGGTTTCTTGTGCTGTACTTGCCGTCCCTGCTCTGTTAGGTCTTTTGTCCCATGAAGAACTTGTAGGATAAGATGCTGCAGAGTGGTGTTGATGGTGAGACTGATGTCCTGAGGCATTGGTGTACCCTTGGGCTCATGAAAAGACAAGGTTTGCCTCTTCTCTTTCTCTTTCCTGAACATGGAGCTGTCCATTTTTGAAAAAAAGCTAGTTTCCCTTCATCACGGAGCTGTTGTACTTTATTACGTTGGGACTGAGTGAGATCGGCTGAGATCCTGATTTTGTCTTGCCTTAATGCTGCCCTGAGCACACCATCTCTAAGGATGTCTGTTCTGTCTAAGGCACTGTGGAATGTGACAATCAGAGGGAGGGGTGACCGGTTTGCTCTGGATGGTTGTCCAATGCGTTGTGTTCTTTCAATGTCAGCATGTGACCACTTCCTGCGTTTTGAAAGATTGAGTAAGCCAACAATTTCATCTGTATCATTGTAGCCTTCCCATGTTGCCGCTTCGTAAACTCCAAAGAATATTACATTTTTCTCTCTTGATGTGGTATCCAGTCTTTCCAGCTTTTGCTCCAATTTCTCTAGGTGACCGTGGATTTGCAGGCTATCTTGCTGAAGTTCGCTTATGTCTTTTCTGTTGTGTTTGATGTCCTGCCTTACTTTGCACAGTTTCTGTTGGATGTTCTTGAGAGTGGTGCTAAGACTGCTGAAATGGTCATACATCTGCTGGATGAGGCTAACACTCTGCATATGGAGACTGTGCAAAATCTGAGAGAATCGAAACTGAAGGCAGTCTTGCATTTCTTTGTTAAGTTGGACTCCAGAATCAGGACCTGGGTTCTTTTCCACGTCCATGCCTTGCATCAAAGCAATCACACAAAGACAGTACAATGCTGAGAGTGACATGCCTACAAACCATGACATCAGTTCGTTTTTCAGTTTCCCCTTCAGCAGTGGGACCCATTTTTTCTGCAACCTTTTATACATGATAGCAGAAATGACAGGGAAGGACAACCCTGTTGAAGATCGATGGACAGATGCAGATGTAGGCATAGTGAGGGGTAGAAAGAAAAAAAAGTAAGGGGGGGGGGGGGACGGCTTAAGTATCTGGTTTGTGGAACACCGTGTTCCTTCGTTCCCTTCTCTTCTTACTCTCTTACCCTTCCTTCAAGGATTTGTTGTCACAGCCGACCTCATTTCTAGGGGCTGAGGGCCTGAAGAAATAAATATTGTTCAATTGTTCAAAGATTTGTAATAAACTCAAAAACCTTTCAGACAAAAAGTGACAATAGGCTAAACATCCATAAACATAATTCAAGCTTGTTCAAACAGTTTAAATACACTCAATAATAACACGAAACTCACACTAATTACTTTTATTTTGACTCCAGTTCATACTCAGTTTATATTGGTGTATAACCACGATAGGCTCCTTGGTCAAATAGTTCACAATGTCACACAATCACATGACCCATTCAACATAACTAAAGAACAGTCACATAATGGTAGATTCATCTTATTACCCCCATTTGGAAATGTTATTATTATGGATTCACTGTTTCCGTCTGTGGTTAAATGAAAGATGTCCGTGGTAAGATCACACGATGATGAAGTCACACATAATCACCATGCATTTAGTGTATGTACCAAGTAACAGTTCCTCAGGGGAGGGGGAGAGGGTTGAGGGTGGGTGCGCGGGGTAACGGGGTGGGGGTGGGGCTTTACAGGTGTACGGGGTGCAAACTGGGGTGCAAACTGCTCAACTGAAAGTAATACAGCATAATAACAAAAAGTTATACTCAAACCATTTGTACATTTTTTATTTTACACCCGTACAATCGTTATTACTTGCTCTGAAGCTGTCCTATTGTCATTATATAGTAAGAGTCTAGAATGATACCTCTTTGTCCCCGCAACTGTAGAAAACGTGAATGGGGGAGGGGAAGGGGGGACAATTTGCTGATCACCAAACAGTATTGTGCCTCTTGTAGCCGTTTGATGAGTTGTACGGAGACATTCAGGCGAGGAACGAACCACGATTATTTCGCCAAGATCAGTTAATCCACGCCTTACACTGGTTCACTAGCAGGTTGTTTCTTTTCCTCGCCGTTTTGATCTTGAAGCATTGACGGTTTACTCCTTGGGTTCATAGTCCGCTTCCCCGTTTCCCCGCACGACGGATCGCTCCTGATCCCACAGAGACGTCTTCTTCTCTTCTACAGCATTGCAATAAAATGGTCTGGTAATTGCAATACAAACTTCATCTTGAACATACAGCGACTTGACTTGAATGAGAGAGAGAGAGAGAGAGAGAGAGAGAGAGAGAGAGAGAGAGAGAGAGAGAGGATTTTTTTTTTTTTGGAGGAGAGAGAGAGAGAGAGAGAGAGAGAGAGGGGGAGAGAGGGAGAGAGGGAGAGAGAGAGAGACTGCGGTCTGTTTCTCAATCATTCAATGCTTGGCTACTAGCCGGGCAGGTAGTGTCCACAAAAGGCCTAAACCGTGCAAACTGATGCTACTAATGTAAAATTTGGTGTAACAAAATCTTGAATACACTCAACATTTTTTTTAGATACAGGGGCATTGCAAAGAATCCCCTTAAACGTAGAAATAATTGATTAAAATCGGCGCGAGCAATCGACGAATTTTAACCGAGGAGCAGTCAGCAGTGAATTTTCATAAATAAAAAAGGTAAACATAAAATGAATTTTCTTATCTATTAATTAAAACACTTTATTGTAATTGTATTGCAATACATACCTATTGATTTTATTGATTGGGCTTTTTTTGCAAAGCATTTTCTTGATACCACTGCACCGCAGCATCACATTTACAATATGGCTGCCTCCATCACAAGGCAAAGCTGTAAAATCGAAAGCTGAAAGAAAGTAGTGACCCAGGTAAGTTTTTCTGTGTAAAATGTCATGAAAGAACTCGCATAATGTCTCTATAATAGGAAGAGGAAAATTATGCGAGATTGTGATATTGCAACTTAAATGGAGAGAAGCTCCTATTAATGGGACTGCGTGTTGTGTCAGTATTATGTGGAACTCAAGACATAATAGTGTCCGACATTCACTTCTCTACCAGACAAAAAGAAGATTAATTGCTTTACTATTTTTTTAGGAAATGTTTTCCAATTCAAAAATCGTGTGAATGAAAACATGTGGACATATACAGCTGCAGTAGAAATTACTTTGGCATACACGCTTCTTGCATCACAATTCTAGATCTAATCCTAGATCTGTCACAGTCATTGTTTTGGCAGATCAGTTCAAATGACTGCATCTATCAACTTATTATTGCTTTGTAGTAAACACACTGTCAAAAGAAGAGGAAGACAGGACTAAGACTATAAGGGAGTTAGCTAGTTCAATAATATGAACACATTGCAATGTGTGTGTGTGTGTGTGTGTGTGTGTGTGTGTGTGTGTGTGTGTGGTGTGTGTGTGTGTGTGTGTGTGTGTGTGTGTGTGTGTGCTAAGCAGATAGAGGACTGTATAGTTGGCCATGTCCGGGGCTGGCTGAAATTGAACACATCCTTCACCAGGAGCTACCTGTTCACACCAAGGTCTCAGGGTGGCCTCGGCATCGTGAACCCAGCAGCACTCTACAGCGCCAAGCAGCTCTCCTTCAGGCTGTCGGTGCTCAACAATGACGATGAGCAGGTTCGTGAGCCAGCCCGCTCCTACCTCACACTTCACATGCAGAAGAGGAAAGTGCCAGAAACAGCAGTGACCGACGGAGCCTTTGCCGGTTTCCAGACCAACGTGAAGGGTGCCTTCAGCAAGGCTTCTCGTGTAACGTGGCCTGAAAGGCGCCTTCAGCAAGGCTTCTCGTGTAACGGGCCCCAGGCTGAATGGGTGCATTTCAATGAAGTGTGTGTGCGTGAGAGTGTGGTGTGTGAGAAACGGGTGGATGGGAGCTATGTGTTGACTTTCCAGGCAGACGATGATGTGTGTCTCTTCACAGCTGACAGTAAAAGTGCCTATTACCTCTGCAAAAAGCAAAGTGTGCAAACGTTTTCCTCAGAGTGGAGAGAAAAAGACTGGCAGGGGCACATTGTGAGAGAGAGTGAGCAGATAGATCATGTTTTGTCCAACGCTTTTTTACAAAATGTAAAATTAGTAGACAGTATGATCAGTTTTGTCATGCGAGGGAGACTTCAGCTGCTGCAATGCAATAGTCTCATGGCACTCTATTACCCTCATGAATGTGCCAGGTGATGCAGTCTCTGCAATCACCCAACCGAAACCGAGTCGCATGTGCTGAATGGCTGCACAAGATACCAAGCCATGCATCAAGCGAGACATAACCGGTTGGTTGAGGTGATTGCCAAACAGATCCCTCTGTCAGACACAGTGCGGGTCATTAAAGATACCCACCTGACACCCCGCATGTTTGGCATTGACTCTGGTGCCTTTGCCTCCACTGCCAGTAGGCCGGACATCACCATTATTGATCGATAGCCGCGAGGCCCTTCTTGTTGAAGTGGCGGTGCCTTTGTCTCCACTGCCAGTAGGCCGGACATCACCAATATTGATCGATAGCCGCGAGGCCCTTCTTGTTGAAGTGGCGGTGCCTTTGCCTCCACTGCCAGTAGGCCTGGACATCACCATTATTGATCGATAGCCGCGAGGCCCTTCTAGTTGAAGTGGCGGTGCCTTTGCCTCCACTGCCAGTAGGTCGGACATCACCATTATTGATCGATAGCCGCGAGGCCCTTCTTGTTGAAGTGGCGGTGCCTTTGCCTCCACTGCCAGTAGGTCGGACATCACCATTATTGATCGATAGCCGCGAGGCCCTTCTTGTTGAAGTGGCGGTGCCTTTGCCTCCACTGCCAGTAGGCCGGACATCACCAATATTGATCGATAGCCGCGAGGCCCTTCTAGTTGAAGTGGCGGTGCCTTTGCCTCCACTGCCAGTAGGCCGGACATCACCATGATTGATCGATAGCCGCGAGGCCCTTCTTGTTGAAGTGGCGGTGCCTTTGTCTCCACTGTCAGTAGGCCGGACATCACCATTATTGATCGCAATAGCCGCGAGGCCCTTCTTGTTGAAGTGGCGGTGCCTTTCGATGCCTTCATCGACACCTGCTATACTGTGAAGTTTGATAAGTACCTCCCACTGTGCATGGAAGTAAGCTCTTTGGGCTTTTCCTGCAGGATTGTGGTGCTTATCTTTGGCAGTCTAGGTAATGTGCATCGAGGGGTGCTTCCAGGCTTGCGATTGATTGGTGTCCGGTCCTGCTCGGCAAAGTGGCTGCGAAATATGTGAGCATCAGTGCCAAAATTGGGTCGTTTAGGGTGTGGCAAAAGCGCTGTGCCGATCTAAATGTCTGAAAAAGTTTCCAAGGTTGTGCTTGCATGCGCGCACGCGTGTGTGTGTATGTGTGTGTTTAAAAGTGAATTTTGATCCCAAATAAAAGATAAAGTGAAATGAACTTAGAAAATGTTTTGATGAAGCTAACATGCCTCTTCTCAAACAGCTACACTGGCTTCCTATCACAGCACGTATCGAGTACAAGATGGCCACCCTAGCTTTCAAATTTCACGACGATTCTCTCCCTGCTTATCTTTCAAGTACGCTCTTACCATATGTACCATCTCGGTCTCTTCGCTCTAGCAGTCAAAACTTCCTAAAGATCCCAAACTACAATCTAAAATCAGCTGGGCAGAGAGCCTTTCGCTTCCAGTGCGCAAAGGTGTGGAATAGTCTGCCCGACAGTCTTCGCAACAGCCCATCTATCCCCACTTTCAAGAAGAACCTGAAAACCTATCTCTTCAGAAAATCCTACTGCACTTCTTTTGTTGAGTGATTCTCCTTTCTTCTCATTCTCCCCTCATTCTTCCCTCTAATGAAGGCCGACGTGTTGGAACGAAATAGAGAGATGGTGCCTTGGCCTTGATGCGTACACTATGTTTGAGATAGAGATCTCCAAGGTGTGTGTGTGGGTGTGTGGGTGTGTGTGCGCGTGTGCGTGTGTGTGTGTGTGTGTGTGTGTGTGTGTGTGTGTGTGTGTGTGTGTGTGTGTGTGTGTGTGTGTGTGTGTGTGTGTGTGTGTGTGTGTGTGTGCGTATGTGTGTGTGTGTACGTGTGTGTGTGTGCATGCGCGTGTATGTCGTGTGTGTGTTGCATGCTTGCGTGCGTGCGTGTGTGCATGCGCATGCGTGTGTGTTGTGTGTGTGAATCCCCCCCCTCCCCTCTCCATTCTTACTTTATTATTGACTTATGTCATTTTGTTGACTGGAGCCGATTGGTGGGTGGGGTGGGGATTTGATTTTGATTTGACTTTGGGTTTGATTTTTTATGTGTGCATGGGCGTACGCCAGTGTGTGTCGTTTCTCTTCATTTACATTCATTTTCAATTATTATTTGTTAACGACGTCAATATGTTGGCCTTAAGCTGGCGAGTGCGTGTGTTTTCATTTTTTTCTTCCGTTTGCATCTGTTATTATCTCTTATTGTGCATGTGTATATTTATATGTATCTTATATGATCTGTATGTCCTGGTATTCTATTGTGTATTTAAATAGTAGTATTACGTGCCTGTATTATCATGTTCATGTGTGTTTTGTATATGCGTTGTATCTGTAAGGCGCTTTGAGCTGTTGTCAGGATACTGCGCCATATAAATGTTATTAATTATTATTATTATTTATTATTGCCCACTTGGTGCTGATATTTGCAAACGCTGGTTAACAAAACATGATGTCTTTGTATTATTTTTCAAATCTGTAATAAGTTAGTGTTTAAATGTTTATAGTGATGTAAAAAAGAAGAAGATTAGTTTAAGAATTATGTAGCATGTGAGAAGAAGAGGAGTGAGAGAGTTAGAGAGAGAGAGAGAGAGAGAGAGAGAGAGAGAGAGAGAGAGAGAGTGTGTGTGTGTGTGTGTGTGTGTGAGAGAGAGAGAGAGAGAGAGAGAGAGAGAGAGAGCGAGAGAGGGCGAGAGAGAGAGAGAGAGAGGGCGAGAGAGAGAGAGAGAGAGGGCGAGAGAGAGAGAGAGAGGGTATGTTTGTGTGCAGGTGTGAGCATTGCGGCCACTCCTGTTGTTTGTTTACATTGTCACTAATGTTTGCCTGTCCCTTCTTTTTCTTCTTCTTCTTTAAAAAAAAAGCTAAGCCCTATCTATGCTGGTATCTTGAAAGTAATTTGTGACCACTAGGACCTTTGCACACTGGAACAACAAATCAGTCTTTCGGGTAGGAAAAAGGGTCACCTTTAATAGAAATAAATTACAGAAACATTGTTTCTGTAATTCTGAGAATATGTTACTCTGTCTCTTTCTCCTCTTTCTGCTTCTCTCTCTCTCTCTGTCTCTCTCTCTCTCTCTCTCTCTCTCATCTCTCTCTCTCTCTCCTCTCTCTCTCTCTCTCTCTCTCTCTCTCTCTCTCTCTCGTCTCTCTCTCTCTCTCTCGTCTCTCTCTCCCGCTCGATCTCTCTCTCTCTCTCTCTCTCTCTCTCTCTCTCTCTCTCTCTCTCTCTCTCTCTCTCTCTCTCTCTCTCTCTCCCCTGTTATGTATCTCTATGTGTGTACAATGGATATATTTCGTATTTTGACATTAGGGTACTTTCATAGTCACAGAGGCGTCTCTGTGAAATTCGTGTTGCTCCCACCTGGAGAGTGTGTCGCAGCTAGAGGCATGCCACCCATTTTTTTAATTTTTTTAAAAATTTGCATACAATTTGTGTGTGTCTGATGAGGAAGGAATAAAAAGGGGGGGGGGGATTTTGACCTAATGACAGCTTTTTCTTTGCCACTGGGTTGAACGTGTGCTAAGCACATGGGCACACAGGACCTCGGTTTACCGATCATCTCATCTGAAAGACTCAACGTTCCGGCCGTAAGACCCAATGGAGAGTGAGAGGAAAAATCCCCTGTACCCATATATAAACGAATATATTGCATACATACTGACTATTGTGTGTGTAATTGGTAGGAGGGGGCATTAGTGGAAAGGATGGGGTAGGGGCTGTTACCAGCCGCGAACGAAGAGAGAGAAACTGGTAATGTTTTCAATGGATTCTGTTCCTGACTATCTGACTATGTATGTTAACACGATAACGTTTGCACGAAGGGACCTAGGACGCTCACATTTGTCATGCTGATATGTAGTAAGCATATCTAAGCCAGGTTTAAAAATGAAGGTCATAGGTCAAAGATCGAGGTCACCGGATCCGAAAATGTTGCCAAACACTTGGCACGATAATGGAGGGAACTAGGATGCTCACATTTGGCATGCCGATAGGTACTAAGGATATCTAGGCCAAGTTTTAAAATGAAGGTCAAAGGTCAAGGTCACTGGTGCCGAGCGCCAGTTGTCCTGTGGTCAATAGCGCCTGCACGATAACGATTGAACGGATGGACCTAGGATGCTCACATTTTGCATGCGGATAGGTACAATGAATATCTTGGACAAATTCAAAAATGAAGGTCAGAGGTTGATGGTCAAGGTCACTGGAGCCAAAAATAGTGCTGAGCACATGGCACGATAATGGAGGGACCTAGGGCACTCAAATTGTGCATGTGTATCGGTACTAAAGATATCTAGGCCAAGCTTAAAAATGAAGGTCATAAGTCAGTAGTCATTGTCATTGGCGCCAAAATGCTGCCGCTCGGCTGACGAAGGCCTGGTGAAAGCTACGCTAGAATTATAGTAAACATTAAGGTTGAGAAAAAAAGTTAATTATTTTCTTCATTATGTGACAGCTATTAGCATTGTATTCGTAATTCATGATTAATTGACCGTTCTTTTTTTTCTTATTAAATTCTCATTTTAAACGAGCTAAAAGAGTGCATTTCGTTTTCTGTGTTGTTTTTGTATGAGACCGCATTGCAATTACCATCAAGGGGATAATGAAGTGTTTTAGATTTTGACTTTGACTTTGATTTTGATTTCAACGGAACAGAAGACTCTACTCAGGCAACTATCCCAGTGTCTGACTGGACCCCTAAAAACTGGACGCACATCCACACTGAGCCCCACCTTGTCCGGAGCAAAATCCCTAGCCAGAACACTGGGACCCCAGACACCATATTGCCGACTGAAGCTCCGCCCATGACCCTGCATAACCTGAGTGGTTGCTGGGAGCAGGACCACAAGACTTTATCTATAAGAGACACCAGTGGGATTGTGCATTTTGAAAGGTGCAATTTTACCGCTCAGTGCAATGTCATCATTCAAGTTCCTCCTGGCAAGTTTGTGCGTCTTAAGGTACATAGTAGGATACACATGCAAGGGCTTTATTACTATCGGTATTGTGGCAAGGAAATAAGAACAGAAACAGGACATGGCTTTCATGGAATCAGTATAGCTGCAGCGAACTCAATTCGAATCTTGCTGTCGACTACGCGTGATTGGCAAAAAGCGTGAGATACTAAGAAGAGTCATCATCATCACATAATCATAAGCATAATCATCACCATCATCATCTCATCCATCATTCATCATCACTCATCATCATCATCATATTGGCGCACTAGTGATGATAATATTTCATTCATTAAAGCAAGGAATGGGAATTGGAAAAGTCATAAATAAAAGCTGAAAAAAAGGGCGTTAGGCGCCTCAGAGAGCCTAGTAGGGGTCCAGGGGGGTTTAATGCTGCGAGCTTTTGTTGGTTAATTCAAGCCCTAAAAACAGCACTCTAGGCTAAGTGTATACTTTTTTGGTCTTTTCGGAGGACACGACTTTTTCAGCGGAAAAGCAATGTGTCATTATGGCGGAAAGCTAAAGTTTGGCGGACAATTACCAACCATGATATCTAAGAACAAAACAATCAAACTTCACGAAAGGTCAATACTATTTCAGTGGCTTTTGCAAATGAGGAAACAGGAGACACGTCGCCCAGTGTTGTGGTGCCATGAGTAAATATGTCATCGAGAGGCTCTCGTGTGTTTGAATAAGGTAATATTAGCTTTCTGAGAGAGTACGATTGAAACATGTATTTTTGTGACATGATAACTATGAACACAAAAAACAAGATTTTAAGGGATCGTTTTGGGTATGATATTTGTAGCAGAATATCACCTACACCGTCGAGAATTTACTGCACCACGGACATGACAGAGAAGCTATATATTCCAACACATTTACTACACGATAAATTTGCATGCTTCCACGATTACACAGATGATCATTTAAAAGTCCTTCATAAAGTAGTTAGTATTATGAATTAATAGAACTACAAAGACTCTTAGATACCATTAGCTGAGTCTTCATATACACTCATATTGAAATACAAGCCACATGGTATTCGTTGAAAACGAGATAAGAGTAATACTACTGCTGTTGACAATTATCATATTGCTATAATTTATAGCAAAACTCCTCATATGAAAATCACACCATTATTACAGACATGGTAGTA
>JAGGCT020003333.1:5000-10000 GCA_017654935.2 Phymorhynchus buccinoides | reverse complement strand
TACCAATTTTGAATGCTCAGAACTCTGAAACGAAAAAAAGGTACAAGAATGGTTCTTATATCATTTGAAAGAGAATTGTCTAAAGTCTTAACATAACCATTATCTCAGAATTGTCATTTTGACACTTAATGTCCATTTCGTGGTTCTAAGATCACAATTTTGCTGCAATGATGGAGACATGGTTGTGTCAAAACATCAGTTATGACTAACTCATTGTAAATGCTAAGTGTGCTGACTTCAATATAAAGATAACGCGCTATTCGTGCACTGCACTTAACCAAAAAAGCAATATATTTGGAGAAACAAGATTGCCTAATGGCAACAGAAATAGGGGGGGGGGGGGTATTAATGATTTTGACGATAACAACAGAATGTTGAAATAAAGTAAATTCAGACGTTATATTGTATCAAATGTTTTTGCCTACGCTAGAATCCCCCCACCCTCTCTCTCTCTCTCTCTGAGAGGGAGGACGTGTGCATGCTTACAGATTTATAGTACTCATTAACTTATATAATTAATACTCCCAGGCACTTGAATTTCTGTAAGTCCAACAAATCCAATAAAATAACTTAAATCACTGGAATGATTTTCTAAGAAATCCTGACACCAACCCTTTCTCCCCCAAAAATGTCAGCAGAAATGTTCGAAACTAGCTTCAACAATGCCACCACAACCAACACCACAACCACCACTTCCGTGGGAACGAATTTATCCGAAAACCTCCCACCAACTCCTAACAACGATTCCGCTCACTATAAAGAATGCACGGTTAAAATTTTAAGGGAGATGGACTACCTCCCTTGGGATAACCCCGACAACATTGTCAGCGCCCAAGCGGAAGCCATCGCCCATCAGGTCCAATACAACGTTTTGGGAATCTTGTTTCTGATTGGTGGACCGGCTAACGTCATCAACATGGCGGTTTTTTACAAACAAGGTCTGAAAGATCGTGTCAACCTCTGCCTCTTCATTCTTTCCATGAGCGATTTGATCTGTTTGACCACCTTCATGTTCGTTTTCGGCGAACAGATGCACACGCAGTTTACGACCAAAGAACGCCTCGGGCCGATATCTAAAGCAATGTACAACGACAACATTCAATCTCTCGCCGGTTGCGGATACGTTTCCAACATTATCTACGCCATCATTGCAACGGATCGATGCATATGTGTCTATAACCCACTAAAATTCCAACGGTTGATGCGTGCGCGTACAATGGCGATCATTATCGCTGTGGTTTACGTTACAGTTATGGGTTTTCACTTCATCGTCGTTTACCGTTACCGCATCGGTTGCGTGTTCGACCCAACCACCGGCGTTGTCATGACACATTTCTTCGAAGGTCAGTTTTACAGAACTCACAAAAAGTGGATTGACCTCGTTGACACGATCATCATTGGAGGTTTCTTACCTGGAGTGGTGTTGATCGTTGTGCCGTCAACCACGATTCTGACGATCGTCAAATTACGTCAGACTATGACGTGGAGATCCTAGTCGTCTTCTTCTTCTTCTGCGGCGGCCATTTCTTCTAAAGAAATGGGATTGACTAAAATGCTGGTCGTAAATTCCGTCATGTTCGTGATATTCTTCTCTCCGGATGCTCTTAACCATCTGATCAGACATTTTATTCCCGAGATGAAGTCCGGGGGGCGGTATCATAACTTCTTCTTGACGGTTCTGTGGATCGGGGATATGTTTTCCTTTTTCAATGCTTCGTTGAACATCTTCGTTTACTACACAATGGGAACGAGATACAGGGAAACGTTTTGGTCGCTGTGTGGTCGGAAACCCAAATCGCAAAAAACGGTCAGCAGTGTCTCTTCCGAAATTGCAAGTTAAAGTGTTAAGTCTATGAAAACATGCTTTAATTGTTGTACGGGAACGCTCAGGCAAAAATAAAAGGAGTCTGTTAACATTATATCAGTCGGTCTATTTTAGTGTGTTACGTTTTGGTCTAAGGCATTATTCACACAGATCCAAAAGACACGAACGGCAACATAAATTAATTATCAAACAAGCTCAGAAACACGTTTACTATATCCACTCATCATCAGCACAAAAGGTAAGTACTTCTAAGGGTCCTAGCTAATATATTTATTGACATCACCTCCTTACCTTCCTGCTGACCTATTCCCACTAATCACGTCGTAAGGGAGAGGGGGGTAATCTTAAATATAAAATAAAGTAAGATAATACTAGAAGAGCACCCACAAACTACAATGACATGACAAAATACACAGAGTTCATAACTTGCGTACTCTTAGCCGTATTCATCGTTGGTGTCGAGTGTTTCAGGCGGAGTTGGCAGTTCCCGCTGGAGGACACGAGCTCAACATGGGTTGTGGAGTGTTGCGTAGTCTGTACATGCTGAAGCCCGGTTCATCTGGGCTGGTGTTGAGTGTTTCAGGCGGAGTTGGCAGTTCCCGCTGGAGGACACGAGCTCAACAAGGGGAGTGGAGTGTTGCGTAGTCTGTACATGCTGAAGCCAGGTTCATCTGGGTCAGGTGCGAACCACGAACTGTGTCCTTGTAATCTGGAGAAGTGTCCCCAGTCGGCAGTTCCCGCTGGAGGACAAGAACTCATAATGGGGTTTGGAGTGATGCGTAGTCTGTACATGCTGAAGCCAGGTTCTCATTGTAAATGCTAAGTGTGCTGACTTCAATATAAAGATAACGCGCTATTCGTGCACTGCACTTAACCAAAAAAGCAATACATTAATGTATAAAGGAAAACGTCCAAGCTCACCGTATACCATTGCATTGTGCGTTCTGATACTCACATTAAAAAATCTTTTCAATGCAAGTAAATGCACTTTCTCTAAGATGTCTACGTTTGCAATAATACCCCAGATGTCAGCACCATAACTTAACATTGGTTGTATTTGTGCATCAAAAAGTTTGAAAAATATACTTGGAGATCTTTCACCAATCGAATTTAACAATCTGAAAATAGTAATTACCCCCCTTCTTGCACGACTAGCCATGTCATATAAAGTATGAGAAAATGATAATCTGGTTGATAAAATAATACCTAAATATTTATACATTTTTACATTTACTTTAGTTTGTCCGTAAAACCAATTTTCTGTTGCTGATAAATGCGCACCATTCCTAAGCACTAAAATATTAGATTTATCAAAATTCACAGACAGTCCAAGTCTTGTCGACGTCTCATGCAAAATATTCAACTGATTTTGTAACCCTATGACAGAGTCTGATATCAAGATTATATCATCTGCGAACATCAGGATAAGTAATTATAAGATATCAGGTATCAGCTGAAGACCATGTTTTCCCTTTTTAATAATATCACAAGCTAACTCATTAATGAATAGTGAAAATAGCACAGGGCTGCATATTTCAACAACCGTTTTCCAAAATCATTATAATTATACAGTGTCTGTTGACGCGCGGGAGACAACACCCTCATCCTCACAATCAACCAACGGATCCACACCAAGGTCATCACATCAATAGAATCTCATGGCATGAAGGATGAAAATATTATTTTCTTTTGGGATGAAAAATCTGCTATAAAACTTCAAAGAGCACTAACATCTTCAGAAATGAAAAAGCGTTTTTAACTTCTATCAACAATATTATGATATTAGATGACAAGAAGCTTGAGTCCACGAAGACTGTGAATAATGTAGTTCACGAGTTCACACAAATGCTACATGACGCTGGTAAACAAAGTATTACTTACAAAATAAAAAGGACATGGAAGAAAAGGAAAAGAAAGAATAAGAAATGGTTTGACAAGGAATGTGAATCACAACGTCGAGAAACAAAATCTCTACTAAATGCATTAAACAGAAACCCATTCAACAAAACACTTAACCAAAAATATTTCCTTGCTAGGAAAACATATAACAAAATGATTAAGAAAAAGAAGAGAATATACAAAGCCAGGTTATTAACTTTATTGAACAAAAACTTGAATGAAAATCCAAACGCTGTTTGGAAAACCTTGAAAGAATTACAATCCATGGAGACTCAAGAGCAGACACAACCACTACCTATTAAAAAATGAATGACCCATCTTGAAAAACTAATAGGAAAAGAAGTTGATATAGAGAACAAAGAATATGTAGTAACAGATGCAAATACAGAAAATGAAGGCAAAAAAGCGGCTCTGAATGACGCTAATGTGGATTATGAGATATCTGATATAGAAATTATAAAAGCTGTCAAGAAATTAAAAAAGAACAAGTCATCCGGAATAGATGGAATAAGGAATGAATTTCTGAAAGCTGGGATTTCAGAATTATTACCAACAATAAAAAACATATTTTATTTTATTTTAAAAACCGGCCAATATCCAGATTTGTAGAAAAAAGGCCTTTCAGTTCCTATACATGAAAGGGGAGACAAAACAAACCCCAGCAATTACAGAGGAATCACACTTAATTGTTCATTAGGCAATGTTTTATGTCAAATACTTAACGCTCGAATAAACATGTACTTAGAATCAAACAATTTTTTATCTAAGGAACAAGTAGGTTTTAGAAAAGGCCATAGAACTACGGATAATATCTTTATTTTAAAAAGTATTGTAGACCACACAATGAAATCGCGTAATGGCAGATTGTATGCATGCTTTGTTGACTTTCAGAAAGCGTTTGATAACATTTCACACGAAGGACTATTAATAAAATTACAAAGATTTGGTATCAACGGTAAATGGTTTCATTTGGTTAAAAACATGCACACAAATACACAAATCTACTCAGCTGGAAAAAATGGAATTTGTCATTCAGTCTATATGCGAAGAGGAATTCTGCAAGGGAACTCACTAAGCCCAACATTATTCAATATGTTTATAGACGATTTAACAAACTGGCTTGCAAAAGATGATTCACCAACACTGGATCCTTCGAGCAATACATGTATATCTACTTTATTATATGCAGATGATCGTATACTCCTTGCAACATCTAAACAAGGTTTACAATTAAAATTAGATCAATTATACTTATATTGTAAGGAATGGGGGTTGC
>JAGGCT020003332.1:0-14425 GCA_017654935.2 Phymorhynchus buccinoides | reverse complement strand
TTCGTTCTAACTTCAGAAATATAACCACAGTTGGCTCGAAATCAGAATTTCCTTCGAGTAAAGTGAACAAAGAGATAAAAACTAAAACAATGGAATAAAGAGATTGAACGAAATATGTTGACATGATGGATTGTAGAGGGTCATAAAGGCGACCTCGCCATGGTGTATCGTAATTTGCGATAATCTTCGAAAGAAAAAACCAAAACGATTTCGTAACGTATCAGTCATTCACAGAAGGGGTTCGCGCTTTTTGACTATCAGACATTCGCACATTTTGCATACAGAAAGTGTTCGCGCTTTTGGTATGCTCGCTCAAACTGACGGTTGCGAGATACCGTGGCGCTACATTCCATTTGTCTTTGGTCTATCCCTGCCGCATCATCGCTGTACTTGCCACGGTGTCCTCTGAAGCTGTTTTATGCGAATCCTGACCACGCCTTCTCTGTGGATGAATGGACAGGTGTCAGAAATTCACCTGTATTGGCTTGTCTGTCAGTAGTCGTACTATCATTAGGCCTTGTGCACATTAGACCCACAGTCCGCAAGTTCCGTACGGAAACTCCATACACTTATATAATACAATAAGCGGATGGGATTACGGATGGGTGTCCGCGTGTAATGGGCGCACTCGTTCATATTTCTTACTTCCATGATTTTGTTTTGCGGATTGCGCATGGGTTTCCGAGCGGAACTTGCGCGTATATGTACACACAGCCTTACGCCCTAATGCATGCGTTCATTGTGCTCCTTTCACTCTTTTTCTCCTTCTTCTGATTGGGGATGTTTATCCTGCCCCACGCCCAAAGTCTTCGTTTAGACTGCTATTGGCGCACAGGATGCATGCTTTGTGAGTTCGTGTCATCCATTCCACCGGCACAACATGGCCTACTCGTACTGAATAGTGGAATGGGCTTTAACATGCGCGCAAAATCTTGTGCGTGCGTTCGCACACGGGTCCTCAGTTTTAGGTCTTATCCGAAGGACCAGGAAATAGGAGTAAAGTATCTGTACCAAGGATGCAACACCGTGACCAGCCGGGTTCGAGCGGCGACTCTAACCAACCGGCGCCTCTTGTGTGCAAAAGACAAACAAACCACTTTAAGCAAACATGGCTCCTTTTTCAGATTTGAAAACAACAAAATGAAATCTACAACATTTTCATATAAATACAATGTCCTTCTTTTCCCCGCATAAATGTGTTCATCTAACTCCGGGTTACTGGTTATTAGTACCAGCACCTGCTGCATTTCCCCCTTTATGGCACAACTGTTTAATGCACGAAAGATGCGATGATGGACCTGCTTGAATTTTCTTAAGTTTAAAACAAACAACGAACTTAACCCTTTCACCGACAGCAATTTTCAGCCAGAAATTTCTGTCAAAATTACCTGGGTGAAGAAAAGTTGGCATCTGCAATAATGTGAATCCCCCTGTGACTTGTATCAATTCAGGTCTGTCCTTGTCTCCCAAAATTAACAACATAAGGTCCTTGGATAACATATCCTAATTTCATGCCTTGTAGTGACGTGGATGTTAAATGAGTGTGGCGCATAAATGTGACATTGGCGGTGAACGGGTTAATATAATTAACTTCTCGAACACTGTCAACAGGGTTTTACACGTGTTGAATTTGATTGGAAGAGCTCAATGACCCCTGCCAGCGACCAAAGAAACTGTCTTGCATTTCACACAAAAGAGGGACAAAAGAGAGCAAACGGTGCTGGATTCCTGAAGGAAACATATTCATAATAATCAAGCAGTTGAAGCGAATAATAAGAACAATTGAATTTAGAAGAAAACATTGAATGTAACAGCAATTTTATGTATATTTCTTTGGATGTTAATAATTATGTATAATATGTATGTTATACAAAATGTGTTTGATGATTAAATGTATTTATGCACATTCAATGATAAAAAAAGTTCATTAAAAAAAAGAACAATTGAATTTATGGAAACAATCACTTTGCTTTTTAGGTCAACCTTTTATGCATACGCAACAATGTCGCATGTTGTTTTCGAACAATTGAATTTATGGAAACAATCACCTTCCTTTTTAGGTCAACCTTTTATGCATACGCAAAAATGTCGCATATTGTTTTCATCTTGCCCTCATCGAAAAAAACCCAACCAACCCTGGTGGCCGTCAGAATTTGGAAGGCACGTCCTGACCACTGACCATTGCTAAGTAGCCCATCAAAAGGCAGACAGGACGAGCGCCAGACGTCACTGACAAGAGGGCAGCTGATTGCCAGAGTAATCCAAGGTCTTACCGAGCCCTAAACATGGTAATGCGCCTTACTTCTCTCCAATGCATACCAATGAGCTACCCACTATTCACCTTGGCATCCTAGGAAAATAGTTCTTACCAGTTCATTCTTGTTGTATGTGTGGGTTCCTACGCTTTACCTTTCGTTCCACATACCTCTCCAGCTCTCTTACAACATGTCCTTTGCTCTTTCCTCTTCATAGTACCCAACAGAAGAGTAACCGCTCGCCGCCCATTTCTGCCGTGAATACTGGGCATTTGGGGACTGCATTCAAAGCGACTGAGCATAAAGTGATGTACTGTTAGCTCTTCTTATTCTTGTGCTCCATTTTGCAAAACAAAGAGAGTCTAGATGTTTGTATCACAGTTTGCTAAGTTGTATTTTAAGAAAGTAGACACAAACCCTAAACGTCAAACTCTCCAGATCCGTCGCTACATTTGTCCACTTATATTACTCCTGGTGCTGTTTCGTTCTCCTTCTTCTTCATTGTTATGTGATGAAGAAACTAATAGAATAGAATGAGACAGCATAATGCTTATCAATAAAGGGTATTTAATATTCCATGCTATGCTTAGCACGATCGCTGTATCTTACAAGAATAATAGTCAAACAAGCCCAATTATGAAAACTAAACGTCCGAACCAGATTATTTAGGTTTCAGTTTCCTTCCGCCTTTTTCTACCTTCAAGGACATGACCCGGGTAACAAGCAGGATTTTGAACTAAAACATCACTACTGACATAGTATATATTGTCTGTTCACAGTAGAACAACACGGCTTTCTGTACAGATATGCTTAAAGTACGAAAGAAGCACACACTATACATAGAGTAGTAACAGGTCTGCGCGTTGGTTGGGTACATGCGCCCCCCCCCCCCCCCCCCCCCCCCCCTGAAATCGTAGAGATCGTAAAGAAATCACGTTATGCTTGCGTCATTGTTTGCGACATTCTGAGGGGCACGCAACCCCCTAGGTACTCTATACGTAGAGTGGTACAGAGGTAACGCGTTCGCATCGTGCACAATAAACCTGGGTACAGGGGATTTTTCCTCTCACTCTGCACTAGGCCTTACGGTTTGAACGTGGAGTGGTTCGGATGAGACGATAAACAGAGGTCCCGTGTGCCCAAGCACTTAGCACACGCTAAAGCCGGTGGCAACGAAAAAGTTGTCATTTGGTCAAAATCCGCCCCTCCCCCCCCCCCCCGTTTCCTTCCTTACCAGCCACACACAAAAATCGCATATACATACTTAGGTATTAGGTAGTAGGTACTTTATAGTCACAGATGCGTCTCTGTGAAATTCGGGTTGCTCCCACCTGGAGAACGCGTCGCAGCCAGAGGCGCGCCACCCAATTTTTTTTTGTTTTTTTGCATGCGATTTTTGTGACTGATGAGGAAGGAAAGGGAGGAGGGGTGGGGGTAAATTTTGACCAAATGACAACTTTTTCGTTGCCACTGGGTTTAATGTGTGCTAAGCGCATGGGCACACGGGACCTCGGTTTATCGTCTCATCCGAAAGACTCCATGTTCAGACCTTATTTCGTAAGGCCTAGTGCAAAGTGAGAGGAAAAATCCCCTGTACCCAGGTTCGAACTCGGGTTTACTTGACACGAGGCGAATGCGTTACCACTGTGCCACTCTGCACTCCAATACATACGTCCCACTTTCGCAATTAGTGCTCCATGAATGCATGTCAGTCAATAATCAACTAAGTACTAAATTAATAAGTATTTTTTCCAGAACTTGGCTATGTTTGTCGCTTTTCTTTTGATAAAACAAAAAGAGCGAAACAAAGACCCTGTTCTGTTCTCCTCCACGACCTTAAAAGACCCTCTCCACCCATGAGTGAAAATCACGGATTTCACGCGATTCTCTCTCTCGCTGGTAAGAAATCTTATTTGACCAGGCTTGACTCCCATACAAATGCCCCCAAGTTGAAAACGAGACAGAGACTTTGAAGAGCAGCCTCATTTTGAACTTGTATGTGGGTCACACCTACCCATAAACAAAACCAAGGGACTTACATCTGCTGTGTCAGTGGGTGAGCACCGTCTTCCCCCTCCAAATAGTCACGATATAATTATATAGCCAGCCAACCATTTCGAGCACCGTCTTCCCCTGTCCTCCAAATAGTCACGATATAATTATATAGCCAGCCAGTTCCTTCATTTCTGGACCTCTCTCAAGCCCTGTCCTCCAAATAGTCACGATATAATTATATAGCCAGCCAGTTCCTTCATTCCTGGACCTCTCTCAAGCCCTGTCCTCCAAATAGTCACGATATAATTATATAGCCAGCCAGTTCCTTCATTCCTGGACCTCTCTCAAGCCCTGTCCTCCAAATAGTCACGATATAATTATATAGCCAGCCAGTTCCTTCATTTCTGGACCTCTCTCAAGCCCTGTCCTCCAAATAGTCACGATATAATTATATAGCCAGCCAGTTCCTTCATTTCTGGACCTCTCTCAAGCCCTGTCCTCCAAATAGTCACGATATAATTATATAGCCAGCCAGTTCCTTCATTTCTGGACCTCTCTCAAGCCCTGTCCTCCAAATAGTCACGATATAATTATATAGCCAGCCAGTTCCTTCATTTCTGGACCTCTCGCAAGCCCTTTCCTCCACCAAACCTCGCATACTGATAATTATCTGCCCCTGTCTCATGCACTGGGACGCGTGCGCCACCTACATAAGATTATCGCCCTTGCCTGTCATGAAGTAGCAATATACAGCCATAGAAAATTATCTGCCCCCGACTCGTCACTAGGTGATATGGTCATTTCAGGTATAAAATTATCGCTCTTTCGTGTCGGCAAGAAGGAGCCTAAAGCCCCATTCAATTTAATTTAGTCCATCCTCATGTTTCCGACCCTCAATTTCAAAGTCTGCTTCTGTCAGTGTTATGAAAATAATCACAGGCTGTTCCTAACCATACCCTTCTCCCAACATTGACAGAATGTTGCTTCTCAGTGAAAATTGTTTTAGCGAAACAATTGAGGGGAGGGTGTGACTAAAACTTGGTAGCCCAGAATTCTATGACGTATGTCCATCCACTTTGCCCTGGACTTCCCCAAACCTTTGTCGTTGTTCTTCTTACTTTATTGTCCACGATTAATGTGGTCAAAACCGAACCTTTACTTTTTTGTTCGTCGATGGAGGTTCGTTCACCCAAACAAAGTATTCTGAATCAAAACATATGTCTTAAAGACACACTGACCCACCACGATTAAGTCCCTTGTTTTTTTCCTGGGTAGCTGTGACCCATATACAAATGCCCCTAACTTGTAATTGAGGCTGTTCTTTAAAATGATGTTTCGTTTTCAATTTGGGGGCATTTGTATGGGAGTAAAACCTGGTCAAAACAAGATTTCTTACCAGCTATAAGAGGGAAAGCACGTGAAACCTGTGATTTTGACACGTGATCAGGTGGATCTTTCAAACACATAGCCATTCCGGATGGGTGTTATAATATTGTCCAGTTGTGTATTACTGACGTGGTAGCAATCCTGAGAAGACCGTTGTTGTTGAAAGGACTACAAACAACATGGAGTAAATGAGGAATTAACAGATTATAGCTACAGTCTGCGGTGTTTAGTCATTTGATAGATGATTAGCACAATGTTTTGCCACAATGGCGTTTTGTCTGTGACAGTGTTTTTGTTTTTTTAAATCAAAAGTGAAATTGAATCATGTTATTTATTTAGTAGGCTATTGCATGGCCACTTGTGCCCGTTACTCAAATGGCTTTTATCATTGGTTAACATTAGCCTGTAGTAGGGGCCAACAGTAATATGAGAGCTGTACAATAGATGATGTTCTACAGTAATTGAAAATCATGGTACAGTGTAGTCTCTTGTGGAAGACTATGACTCTCGAACGAGGGGGCCCTTGCACCGGCTCTGGTGCTGCAGCCAAAGGGATGGGCTGGCCTTTGGGGACCTTCCTCAACGCCAGCTGTCCTCAAATCCCTTTGGCCGAGAGAGTGGGGGGTGTACCCGCACAGTGGCTTTTCTCAGCTCCTTTCAGTTCATGCCTTTTGTTAACACTCATCACCAGCATAAACCAATTTAAATTATTTTATCCATTAGGCTTACATTGTTTTATGGTGGTATACCACTTCTAAGGTCTTTTCCTATCCCTAACCACAATCAATGATAAGAATATTTGCCTCTGTTAAAAGAAATAACTTGATACAAATAGCTCTCTGTGGAAAACTGAAAGGAGCTACAATGAGGGGAATTCGTGTACTGTGCCCTGGGCAAGGCATCGCCACTAAAAACAAATTCTCGCCCAGCCCGCCAGAATAGTATCTGCCCCCTCTGCTATCTGGCAGTCATTGTCGGAAACGACAGACTAGCACACGTTCATCTGCAGGTTTGTGTATGTTGTACCAAAGTAAGCATACATCGATTTGTCCAACTAGAACATAAAAAACCCACAGATATAAATGACACGAACAAAAACAAACAATCAAATAAACAGCAACAGCAGCAACAAAAACAACATCATCATCACCACCATCACCTCCACCACCATCACCCAAATTCGGGTATTGTGGACATTGCAGAAAAGTAAAAAACAAAGTTTTAGACATTGACTATTTCAAAACTTATACAAACAAATGAACGAACGAAGACAAAGATAAAAACCCAATCGCCCACAGTGTGTTTTGTATATATTAATATAATACATTAAAGTCAATGGTTGTTGACCTTGGTCTTCAGCGTTGGGTTCAGCAACAAAGATCAATGTTTGACAACGGATGATGAAACAATCTACAGATTCCTGTGTTTTTTCCCCCGGGAGAAATGAAGAGGAAGAAAGAAGGGAAGAAAACAAAGGAGAAGGAAAAGGGGATGAAGGGAGAACATGAGAAAAAAAAACAAACAAACAAACAAACAAACAAACACGTTCGTGTGCTTATATCGATGAACTCTGCGGGTAGGAAGTGAAATAGTGTCCTTGACCCAGTTTTTGCACTGGAAATAAAAGATTGGTGATAAACATTGTTCCTTTTCTGCACTGTTACAGTGTGCTCTAATTCTCATATTGGTAGATCTTCTTATTAGCCAACCTGTCTGTCTGTCTGTCTGTATGTATGTATGTATGTATGCCTCTCTCTCTCTCATAAATAAGTTAGCACCAAAATATTGAAGCAATTCGAAGCAAAACCAAATTAACAATGCCCCGCCCCAGAACAGATCTATGTAAATCATCCCTTACATTCTCATGTGGTAAATTGTGGAACGACCTCCCTGATGATCTAAAAAATAAAACTAGCGTATCTTCCTTTCGAAAATCTTATCACAAGTTCCTAATGGACAATCTTGTTCATTAGTAATGCTAATTAATGAGTTTCACTACAAACGTTACCAATGTCATCAGCTTATGCCTAGATTCTTATAAATATCTCTCTCTCTCTCTCTCTCTCTCTCTCTCTCTCTCTCTCTCTCTCTCTCTCTCTCTCTCTCTCTCTCTCTCTCTCTCTCTCTCTCTCTCTCCATTTGGAGCACCGTCTTTCCCCCTCCAAATAGTCACGATATAATTATATAGCCAGCCACTTCCTTCATTCCTGGACCTCTCTCAAGCCCTGTCCTCCAAGAAGTCACGATATAATTATATAACCAGCCAGTTCCTTCATTTCTGGACCTCTCTCAAGCCCTGTCCTCCAAATAGTCACGATATAATTATATAGCCAGCCAGTTCCTTCATTTCTGGACCTCTCTCAAGCCCTGTCCTCCAAATAGTCACGATATAATTATATAGCCAGCCAGTTCCTTCATTTCTGGACCTCTCTCAAGCCCTGTCCTCCAAATAGTCACGATATAATTATATAGCCAGCCAGTTCCTTCATTCCTGGACCTCTCTCAAGCCCTGTCCTCCAAATAGTCACGATATAGCCAGCCAGTTCCTTCATTTCTGGACCTCTCTCATAAATTCACGATATAGCCAGCCAGTTCCTTCATTTCTGGACCTCTCTCAAGCCCTGTCCTCCAAATAGTCACGATATAATTATATAGCCAGCCAGTTCCTTCATTTCTGGACCTCTCTCAAGCCCGTTCCTGCAAATAGTCACGATATAATTATATAGCCAGCCAGTTCCTTCATTCCTGGACCTCTCTCAAGCCCTTTCCTGCAAATAGTCACGATATAATTATATAGCCAGCCAGTTCCTTCATTTCTGGACCTCTCTCAAGCCCTTTCCTCCACCAAACCTCGCATACTGATAATTATCTGCCCCTGTCTTATGCACTGGTTCGATAGTTTCACCTTAATGATGGATGCAGCAGTAATAGAAGACAATGAAATAATTTTACTCGGAGATTTCAACACTGACCTATATAAGCCCCAAACACAGTGGGTAAAACTTTACGAATCTTACAGTTTACATCAACTGATTGATCGACCAACACGCGAAACGGACACATCAAGCAGTGGTCATCATTGATCATATTTATGTTTCATCCATGAGCAACATAGCAGAAGTATGCGTCACCAGTTTTAAATTGTAGTGACCACTATCCTGTGTGTGTAACCTGGATAAAGAAAGGAACTAAAATCCCCCAAGTAGGCCACAAAACAAATTGTTATAGGTGCTTTAAGCATTTTGACAAATATATCTTTGTGTTTCTTGCATCCACACAAAACCTTTTTTGCAACAAATCAAGACCACACCATTAATTGAGTGAAAATGGGCTACTTTATTTAAAAGTGCCAATATCCTATTACCAAACCTAAGTAGCAATATTACCTTGCATAAAACTAGTTAAGCAATATTAACGATAAAATGCAGCTCCACTTACATCACATTTGCAAACATTTTCATGTACCAATAATTTGCATACAACAATAACAAACATGTTTCCCTAACAGTACTTTATACAAAGTACATACAAACTCAACAATGATATGAACCATTTCTGAAGTCAATATCAAACCACTTTACAGAGCAACAGAATATAAAAAGTGTAAAACACACTTTTAGGGAATACAGTTCTCATTGCAATGATCAACACAGTGCACCCAGTCTAAGAGGATTCTATTGAACATGTATGAGGGCTGTCCGCCACCGCTGGCAGCAGAATATGTTACTCAACATGGCGTGACCCGCCAGATATTATTGTGCAGTATAAATATTCTGCTGTCAGCAGCCCCATACATAATAAGTAGGACAATTGTTAGATAGTATGTAGGAAAGCATCCAACAAAAGAGAGGCCCTAATTTCATACCACGTTCCTGTAGATACCGATGCATTGTGTTGACAGGACAACAACAAACATCGGATATCTTCTGGTTTAGAAAATAGTTAAAAACAATTCAGTTGATTGCATATACCCATCTGAATGTTTGGTTGTACGAAAATAGATCACAATCATTAGAGAGGATAAGTGAATACCCGACAAATGTAATGTATGAGGCGAGTCCGTTATTTCGCATACTGGAATAAAGCCATCAAATGCTAACAGAAACATGGCTGTAAATAAAGTAGATATACATTCAACATATGTGTAGGTTTGCAGCACAAAATGTAATCGGTAATGGGAAGTCTCTTATTGAATGATGGTCTCACATTGCGAACACGGAACAGCTTGGAGTGCTTTACGAACGACAAATTTTTCTGCATTGTTTTTCATACCCGGCAGTTTATGCCCATTTACAAATAGATGCAATATAGTTGCTGGAGCGTACTGAGCTAAGTACAGAAAGGAAACAAACAAACACATGTTGACTGGAACTGGCATTGCAGATGAACACTCATATTGTGCTGCAGAAATCACTAAAAACACTCCATGCTCTCTTACACGCTGCGTGGATAAAGCTAGTTTTGCAGGATAAACTCTCCGTCTTCAAGGGTCCAGACAGGGTGGGGATATTAGGGCTCATGTTGGTGCCTTGTTTCCATTTGGGCGAAGGCAGCGGAATGTAGTGAATGGAACCCACTCTGTCACCACTGGAACTGATGACTGCCCAGCCCTGTCCTGGTTGGAAGAACTGTTGATGACCCTGCCCCTGATTGCGGCAAATCCTGGCAGCCTTGGAAGATGTGCCTTCAATGGGCTGTGAAGCTTGTTTGTTGACCGGGCATAATTTTATATGGAAGTCTGAAACACTTCAGACACTCTGTAAGCCACTGACTTAACACTGTTTCCACCAGCATCCTCTATGCCACGTGGTACACCTTCTTTGGGGCCTGCATCATCGAGGTTTAACTAGGACTTTCAGGGGGGCATTAGGTCCACGTTAGCCGGAAGGGGTTCACCTGCATATTGCAAAACGACAGGTGATCAGTAATTGTTAACATTGAATAATCAGATCACAGTGCACATCCCAATTTCTGTTGAGTAAAGTCTTTATAGGCTCCTGTGACAATTCAACAGAACCAGAACCAGATGAACACATTCATTTGTGTTCCTCGACCTTTGGTTTGGGACGGCGAACAGGCGGCACGCTGAAAAACAATAGGCACGTTGAATGCAGAACAGTATACAACATACCGGTAGTATACTAGATACAGGGACTAAGCATGCAATTGTGATGACTCATCACTGAGGCGCACATATATAGGCATAGATTTGCGATGACTCATCACTCACAAAATATGTGCACTAAAATATACGGTAATGACTGATCATTCCTGAAACAAGGCGTACACATACACAAGCTTACACTCCCGTGCCTATTTGCGATGACTCATCGCTCACTAAACATGTGCACCAAAATATACTGTTGAAACTGTTCTCTTACATTGATCTTCATGAGAAAGTTGGAGAGACTTACCCAACATTACTGTCAATGATTACATATCTGCATAGTGAAACAGTTGCAACCTAATAGATGTTCTCTTGCATCAACTTCATGATGCATTATAAGTGGTACACTCAATAGTACTGTATGTGATACATAGTACCGAGAAGGTCAAGAGCGACTTACTATTACTGTATATGATTCATGATAAATTGTGAGTGACTCACTCACTATTGCTTGTATTAGCATTACTGTATATGATTATACAGCACTGGGCAGAGTAAGGTCAAATAACGGGTTTGGTATTGTATGGCTTAGTAAAGAGGTAGGGGATGAAAGGGCATGTATCTAAGAATTTAATTATCGTTTGATAGCCTGTTATACACAGAATTGGCATTCTAAAATGAAAAAAACGAAAAGTACTCATGGTTTTTCTCTTTTTACAGCCTGACATTTGTTTGAAGTCTGTCACTAATAAATGGCACAGAAGCATGTTAGCCAGATTTAGAAGTAGAACTCTTGGTTTCAGAGCGAACAAAAAGCGGTTTAGTAATGAAGTTACTGTTGATAATGTTTGCATTTTATGTCCAGGTAATGTCAAAGAAGATGAAGTGCATTTTATTTTTCATTGTAAAGCATATGAGGACAAGTGGAAGAAATCACAATTGTTTACTACAGCAAAACTCGGTTATAAGAAAATCGAAGGGAGATAATTTTTTGTTTTTTTATATGAAGCCATTTTGATTTTTGTTGTTGATGTCGTTGACCAATGGTCAGTGTCACTGACCAGTGGTCACTTTGGCCTATTTTTAAAAAAAAGTGGTTGACCATTGGTCAGTGTCACTGACCACTGGTCAACGACATCAACAATTGTTCATATGATCTCCTAAGACACTAATTAGCATTCAAACGGTAAAATTAGGCCAAAGTGACCAGTGTCAGTGGTCAGCTTGTTATTCATTTTATTTAACAATTTAAAAAAAAAAAAGAGAACTTGTCAAGAATGAGTTTTTATAACTCCAACTTTCATTTGGACAAAACGGCGGTTCAAAATCGGGCGCCGTTTTGTCCAACCCGCCGTTTTTGTCGGCGGATTGTTGAACCGCCGTTTTGTCCAAATCATAATAGAAAATTTGGACAAAACGGCGGTTCTAGCCCCGCCGTTTTGTCTATAGACAAAACGGCGGAATTTGGACAAAACGGCGGTTAACAACCTCAACGTAACAAAAACAAAAGAAATGGTAGTCGGCTTTAGGAAATCCCCGGTACCAATGCCAGATCTCACAATCAAAGGTGTGACAGTCGAAAGGGTAGATGAATACAAGTATTTGGGAACAATCATAGACAATAAGTTTACTTTTAGTTCTCATGTTGATCATGTTTCCAATAAATGCCAGACAAGGATGTACTGCCTGAGAAAGCTCAGATCTTTCGATGTTAGCACAGATCTTCTCCAAAGCTTTTATCGGTGTTTTCTTGAATCTATTATAACATTTTCGTTCATTTGTTGGTACGGTGGCTTGAATGTAAAACCCAAGGGTGTTCTGAATAAGATTGTGAATGTTGGTAGCAAGATCGTGGGTAGTAAACAAGACAGTTTGTGTTTGTTGTATGAAAAAACGTGTAGTTCGAAAAGCCAGGGAGATCGCTAATGATCCAAGTCACGTTCTGTCGCATTGCTATGAACTATTGCCATCTGATAGACAGTTCCGCACTATTCGTTGTAGAACAATTAGAAATTCAGCTAGTTTTGTCCCTAAGTCAGTCGAACTTCTGAACAAGATCTCTGCTAAGACCAAATAATTAGGAATTATATATTAGCTTAGGCCTAGAGGTATATTTGGTCAATCTGTACAGTAGTGTGTGTGTGTCTGTATGTGTGTGTATGTGAGTGTGTGAGCGTGCGTGCGTGCGTACGTGCGTGCGTGCGTGCGTGTGTGTATGTCTGTCCGTATGTCTCTATGCCTGTGTGTGTATGTGTGTGCGTGTGTGTGTGTGTGTGTGTGTGTGTGTGTGTGTGAGCGAGAGAGAGAGAGAGAGAGAGAGAGAGAGAGAGAGAGAGAGAGAGAGAGAGAGAGAGAGAGAGAGAGAGAGAGAGAGAGAGAGAGAGAGAGAGAGAGAGAGAGAAGAGGGAGGTGCATGAAATGTTGGGAACGGGAAGGGACCCAAAATATGTGAAAGCTTGGGGTGACTTGGAGAGGGTGGGGGTTTGGGGTAGGGTGGGGGTGAACAAATGAATGCGATAATAGAAATGGAGGGAAAGAGGGCAGTTCTTAATGTTTTGATAGTCGCTTGTATCGACCCTAATTATGTTCAATTGTTTGCGAAGCATGATTTTTCATTCATTTTTCCTTAGTTTTGTTTCCATTTTTCATGCATGCAAATGTGTTTCTTTGATTGTATTGTGCTTGTACGAGACCAAAAAAGTATTTTTGACTTTGACTTTGACTTTGACTTGATACGATCACTACAAATCTATAATTCTGTTGAAACGAACTACAGAAATACAGTTAAGTCTTGGTTCAATCATTATCGTTTGAGGACGGATAATTGGTTCAGAAATTAGAGATGATATGCACCTGTAGTTCCAGTACTGTACAAGGCAGATCAAATTCAAATTCAAAACAAAACTTTATTCATCCTTGTGGACATTAAAGTGTGCAATCACAGGCTCGATAAACAATACTAAGACATTCAGATTACATAAATCGAAACACCACAATTAAGACAATAAAATGCATGTATCATCATCAAGGAATTAAAAGAGGGAGAGAATTTGATTAGAATGATGTGAACAATTTGAAAACGTACACATATAAAAACTACTAATATTTTCCTAAAATAGATGAACCAAGTCAGATTAATTTTAAGATTAGGAATTACAGCCCCGTCGGCGACCAAGGCCATGACAGGGCTGTCACCACGTTAAACGTCACCACATATCATTAAACAAATAAATCAAGTAATAATATATACATAAGTATCACAGATTAAAAACAAAAGCAAAAAAGCGTAGCACCGAAGTCGGTTTATATTCACACACACACACACACACACACACACACACACACACACACACACACACACCACACACACACACGCACGCACACGCACTCACGCACGCACACACACACACACACACACACACGCACAAGCACGCACACACACACACACACACACACACACACACACACACACACACACACACACATACGCGCGCACGCACGCACGCACGAACGCACGCACGCACACACACACACACACACGCGCGCGTGTGCGCACACCCAATGAAACGTTAATTTGTCCCCCCTTTGTCCCCCCTGTTTCTCTGTATTCTAAAGGGCCCGCCACATTACATACAATTCGCCATCAATGCGATGCGATTGTGACGATGTCTGTGTTAGAAAT
>JAGGCT020003331.1:0-14426 GCA_017654935.2 Phymorhynchus buccinoides | reverse complement strand
TAAAGTCTTTTCTTTCCATGACTTACGAACTACAACTTCCTGGTTTCAGGTACAGCAGCATACGACACTGATAGTTATTGCCATGAATGTTTTACTTATTCTACCCGTGTTGTGAAAATAATGACATCATTATGTTGCAAACAAATCAAAGAATGTAATCCAGGTATCTGACACAGACGCAAGAAGTACTAAAAACACATTTGTCCATCATACTTTCTATGCTCAATCTTTCTCGTCCTACTCAAGTATTGGACCACACAACGTTAAAACCTGAAAACCACACAAGCAACAAAAATATCAAGTGTATCCTTAGTTTGTAAAAGACACAACAATTTCAAAGTCTAACTACGCCTTCATGCTGACAGTGACATACCTGTGTATCACGTCGACTTCATAGGAAGTTTCTATCTGTGTCTTGTAGCCAGATACTGCCACAGTCAACAACAGTTGTTCTTGGCCTGTCTGTTTAATCTCAGCTTCAAACGCGTTGTGCAGAGCCTGTGAAAACAAGCCATTCATGTGTTGTTACTATGAAGCACGTCTATGTTTGTCCCCACACTCCTAAAGAGCAGGAGACGCTCTGTTGCAAGTTCTTTCTGTATTGACGTCTGCAAAAGTAGTGAAAATCCTGCTCTTGTAAGGAGTTGGAAGGAAATTCCCAGTCCACATCCAGTCCATCAAACTGCCATTGTCTGAGAAAGGAGACAGCGTTGTCCGCAAAGAGCTGTCGTTGTGCACTGGTGGAGCTGATGGCCTCAAAGTCTGCACTGCCTGCTGTATAGCCTCCCACAGCCAGTAAGATCTTCAGCTGGGGGTCCGTGCTTTTCTGATCCATTATGCGCTGGTACATTACTGAAAGCAGTCCAAGGGACACAGACAGAGAAATGAGCCTAGAATTCAAATACAAGATTCTGTCAATAACACAACATCCTAATGCAGTGGTCCAACCTGGCTTTGAATCTAGTTGTAAACAGCATTAAACGGTCAAATTTCCTTCATCACTTTCTGAACATTTTAGTGCTTTGATTTCTAGGCTCAAACGCGTAACTCTAAAACTGATAATAGGCACTACAACATGCATCAATTGTACCTACCATCATCATTCCACTCCCACGTCGATAAAGAGGCTGAGGCGCCAGTGAGTTTGGCAAAGGCGTAAACAACGTGGGTACATAAGCCAGCTTGATAATCCTCAGGTACATATTTGCCCACACCAGAGCGATACTGTGCCCAGTTGGTATAATAGCAGACAACACGTAGTCCGGATGGGTCTGTCTTGGCAGAAGTGGACAGTGGTGTTGTTGATGGTGGTAGTGTGACTGGGTCTGAAGAAGACTGGCTTACTGGGTCGGCTGAAACATTGCAAGATATTGATCACATGTGTGCTAAGCACACCAGTCCAGACGAGTGCACACCAATTATATTCATGTACATGAACGTTTCTGCTGTACATATGCCCATAATCTGCTTCGCATAATTATCTCAAAATGCACAACATAAGACTTATTAAAAACAGACAGGCAGCAACATGAACAGCTCAATCATTTACTTCCCGTAATTCCGTGCACAAGTCTACAGCCTTGTTCAGGGTGACGTGTTGATAGCTTACAAGACAATGTGTTTAGTAAGGTTGCCTTATTGTCACCAAACATGGCTTAACTTACCCGTGGTACTGGAAACGACAGGACTGACTGCTTGTAGCGCATTTGAAACGTGTCCTATGAGAGGGTAGCTGCCTTGTCCACAAAAGTTGTTGCCAAAATCATCAAAATCCAAAGTCCAGAACATAGCTCCTCCCAGCCCTCTGTTCATGATGTACTCTGCCTGAAACACACCAGTGTCAAAAACTGTCAAAGTGTGTCATTAGGGGGCTACCTTTCAGAAACATGAGGATATATAACACTGTAAGAAAAAATGCTCAGATGACTCATTAGAACCGTTGTAATATTTGCCATTTTGAAAACAAACTCAACCCGCCACCTTCACGATTACCCAGTTCGGGGGCCGGGAAGTTTTATCGGAATTAGAGGCACTGACAAACAGCAGTTCTTTCATCACACTATTGTCGTTAGCTACACATTTCTAACAACATTTCCTCCTGATGCTTTGATCTAAACAGAAAACGTGATTAAACGGAAAAGAGCTTGGTAAAAGTGTATACCTTGTGCCGCATGCTATCTAGATCGTCATAAGCCAGCCAGGTCCACTGTCCATTCCTCTGGCCATAGGCATAGGGAACTTTGGAGTCGTCCATCCAGACTCGAGTCCAGCTGCCAGTGTCCAGAAGCTGACACACCTCATAATAGGCTAAAAAGCCTGGGGTAGCCGAATAGGGACCTGCAGAGCCGGCTGTTCCCAGGAAGGGGTCACCTGGTTGATGCTGAGAGGAACTGGACATGACAAAAGTCCTTCCATAGGAAGCCAGTCCCAGAACCAGTTTGTCCAGAGGACAGCCCATCTGGTGCCAGTAGTAGACTGAGGCATTCTGTACAGGAACACAGGGAAAATATCACAAGTTACAATCCTCACCACTCTAGAATGTTGGCAACATTCGTGTAAAGGCTGGGGTTTTCAGCAGTAAATATAAACTGTATCAGATTTGTATTATGAGAGAAAGGTATTGTTTGTCCTTCATACTTCTAGAATTCTTATACCAATCTTTCATAACGTCTTTTCTTTCCATGACTTACGAACTACAACTTCCTGGTTTCAGGTACAGCAGCATACGACACTGATAGTTATTGCCATGAATGTTTTACTTATTCTACCCGTGTTGTGAAAATACTGACATCATTATGTTGCAAACAAATCAAAGACTTGAAGCTAATTTCTCTCTTTCCGGTAGACAGGTTTTGTAAGATGATCTTACCTGACTGAGCAGATTGGCTCCTGCTGTGTTTCTGTCTTGTGTTGGGACGTACAGTGCACTGTTGTGACCCAGCACAGTACTCCAGGGTCCATAGTAGTCATAGCTCATGATGCTGATGTAATCCAGGTATCTGACACAGACGCAAGAAGTACTAAAAACACATTTGTCCATCATACTTTCTATGCTCAATCTTTCTCGTCCTACTCAAGTATTGGACCACACAACGTTAAAACCTGAAAACCACACAAGCAACAAAAATATCAAGTGTATCCTTAGTTTGTAAAAGACACAACAATTTCAAAGTCTAACTACGCCTTCATGCTGACAGTGACATACCTGTGTATCACGTCGACTTCATAGGAAGTTTCTATCTGTGTCTTGTAGCCAGATACTGCCACAGTCAACAACAGTTGTTCTTGGCCTGTCTGTTTACTCTCAGCTTCAAACGCGTTGTGCAGAGCCTGTGAAAACAAGCCATTCATGTGTTGTTACTATGAAGCACGTCTATGTTTGTCCCCACACTCCTAAAGAGCAGGAGACGCTCTGTTGCAAGTTCTTTCTGTATTGACGTCCACTGTGGAATAACCAGCTATCTGGTATTGAATATCTCACATTTTCCATACATAATGTTAAGACATGGTCATGTTTCAGCTCAAGAAGACGTGACACTGTATAAAAAGTGACAAATAACCTTTATTAACTTGCCATTGTTTTTCTTACTTCAGATTGTTGTGCAATATTTAACAGCATATTAAACGATACACCCTAAGACATGAAGCACGCATTTCCATTGAAAACTAGTAAGCATGGTAATTGATTTTGGAACTGGCTTTGGATTAGATGAAATCTATGTTCATCAGCCACCTGTATACGGTTATATTGCCAGAACTTCACCTGCAAAAGTAGTGAAAATCTGCTCTTGTAGGAGCTGGAAGGAAATTCCCAGTCCACATCCAGTCCATCAAACTGCCATTGTCTGAGAAAGGAGACAGCGTTGTCCGCAAAGAGCTGTCGTTGTGCACTGGTGGAGCTGATGGCCTCAAAGTCTGCATTGCCTGCTGTATAGCCTCCCACAGCCAGTAAGATCTTCAGCTGGGGGTCCGTGCTTTTCTGATCCATTATGCGCTGGTACATTACTGAAAGCAGTCCAAGGGACACAGACAGAGAAATGAGAAATTCAAATACAAGATTCTGTCAATAACACAACAACCTAATGCAGTGGTCCAACCTGGCTTTGAATCTAGTTGTAAACAGCATTAAACGGGCAAATTTCCTTCATCACTTTCTGAACATTTTAGTGCTTTGATTTCTAGGCTCAAACGCGTAACTCTAAAACTGATAATAGGCACTACAACATGCATCAATTGTACCTACCATCATCATTCCACTCCCACGTCGATAAAGAGGCTGAGGCGCCAGTGAGTTTGGCAAAGGCGTAAACAACGTGGGTACATAAGCCAGCTTGATAATCCTCAGGTACATATTTGCCCACACCAGAGCGATACTGTGCCCAGTTGGTATAATAGCAGACAACACGTAGTCCGGATGGGTCTGTCTTGGCAGAAGTGGACAGTGGTGTTGTTGATGGTGGTAGTGTGACTGGGTCTGAAGAAGACTGGCTTACTGGGTCGGCTGAAACATTGCAAGATATTGATCACATGTGTGCTAAGCGCACCAGTCCAGACGAGTGCACACCAATTATATTCATGTACATGAACGTTTCTGCTGTACATATGCCCATAATCTGCTTCGCATAATTATCTCAAAATGCACAACATAAGACTTATTAAAAACAGACAGGCAGCAACATGAACAGCTCAATCATTTACTTCCCGTAATTCCGTGCACAAGTCTACAGTATTGTTCAGGGTGACGTGTTGATAGCTTACAAGACAATGTGTTTAGTAAGGTTGCCTTATTGTCACCAAACATGGCTTAACTTACCCGTGGTACTGGAAACGACAGGACTGACTGCTTGTAGCGCATTTGAAACGTGTCCTATGAGAGGGTAGCTGCCTTGTCCACAAAAGTTGTTGCCAAAATCATCAAAATCCAAAGTCCAGAACATAGCTCCTCCCAGCCCTCTGTTCATGATGTACTCTGCCTGAAACACACCAGTGTCAAAAACTGTCAAAGTGTGTCATTAGGGGGCTACCTTTCAGAAACATGAGGATATATAACACTGTAAGAAAAAATGCTCAGATGACTCATTAGAACCGTTGTAATATTTGCCATTTTGAAAACAAACTCAACCCGCCACCTTCACGATTACCCAGTTCGGGGGCCGGAAAGTTTTATCGGAATTAGAGGCACTGACAAACAGCAGTTCTTTCATCACACTATTGTCGTTAGCTACACATTTCTAACAACATTTCCTCCTGATGCTTTGATCTAAACAGAAAACGTGATTAAACGGAAAAGAGCTTGGTAAAAGTGTATACCTTGTGCCGCATGCTATCTAGATCGTCATAAGCCAGCCAGGTCCACTGTCCATTCCTCTGGCCATAGGCATAGGGAACTTTGGAGTCGTCCATCCAGACTCGAGTCCAGCTGCCAGTGTCCAGAAGCTGACACACCTCATAATAGGCTAAAAAGCCTGGGGTAGCCGAGTAGGGACCTGCAGAGCCGGCTGTTCCCAGGAAGGGGTCACCTGGTTGATGCTGAGAGGAACTGGACATGACAAAAGTCCTTCCATAGGAAGCCAGTCCCAGAACCAGTTTGTCCAGAGGACAGCCCATCTGGTGCCAGTAGTAGACTGAGGCATTCTGTACAGGAACACAGGGAAAATATCACAAGTTACAATCCTCACCACTCTAGAATGTTGGCAACATTCGTGTAAAGGCTAGGGTTTTCAGCAGTAAATATAAACTGTATCAGATTTGTATTATGAGAGAAAGGTATTGTTTGTCCTTCATACTTCTAGAATTCTTATACCAATCTTTCATAACGTCTTTTCTTTCCATGACTTACGAACTACAACTTCCTGGTTTCAGGTACAGCAGCATACGACACTGATAGTTATTGCCATGAATGTTTTACTTATTCTACCCGTGTTGTGAAAATAATGACATCATTATGTTGCAAACAAATCAAAGACTTGAAGCTAATTTCTCTCTTTCCGGTAGACAGGTTTTGTAAGATGATCTTACCTGACTGAGCAGATTGGCTCCTGCTGTGTTTCTGTCTTGTGTTGGGACGTACAGTGCACTGTTGTGACCCAGCACAGTACTCCAGGGTCCATAGTAGTCATAGCTCATGATGCTGATGTAATCCAGGTATCTGACACAGACGCAAGAAGTACTAAAAACACATTTGTCCATCATACTTTCTATGCTCAATCTTTCTCGTCCTACTCAAGTATTGGACCACACAACGTTAAAACCTGAAAACCACACAAGCAACAAAAATATCAAGTGTATCCTTAGTTTGTAAAAGACACAACAATTTCAAAGTCTAACTACGCCTTCATGCTGACAGTGACATACCTGTGTATCACGTCGACTTCATAGGAAGTTTCTATCTGTGTCTTGTAGCCAGATACTGCCACAGTCAACAACAGTTGTTCTTGGCCTGTCTGTTTAATCTCAGCTTCAAACGCGTTGTGCAGAGCCTGTGAAAACAAGCCATTCATGTGTTGTTACTATGAAGCACGTCTATGTTTGTCCCCACACTCCTAAAGAGCAGGAGACGCTCTGTTGCAAGTTCTTTCTGTATTGACGTCCACTGTGGAATAACCAGCTATCTGGTATTGAATATCTCACATTTTCCATACATAATGTTAAGACATGGTCATGTTTCAGCTCAAGAAGACGTGACACTGTATAAAAAGTGACAAATAACATTTATTAACTTGCCATTGTTTTTCTTACTTCAGATTGTTGTGCAATATTTAACAGCATATTAAACGATACACCCTAAGACATGAAGCACGCATTTCCATTGAAAACTAGTAAGCATGGTAATTGATTTTGGAACTGGCTTTGGATTAGATGAAATCTATGTTCATCAGCCACCTGTATACGGTTATATTGCCAGAACTTCACCTGCAAAAGTAGTGAAAATCTGCTCTTGTAGGAGCTGGAAGGAAATTCCCAGTCCACATCCAGTCCATCAAACTGCCATTGTCTGAGAAAGGAGACAGCGTTGTCCGCAAAGAGCTGTCGTTGTGCACTGGTGGAGCTGATGGCCTCAAAGTCTGCACTGCCTGCTGTATAGCCTCCCACAGCCAGTAAGATCTTCAGCTGGGGGTCCGTGCTTTTCTGATCCATTATGCGCTGGTACATTACTGAAAGCAGTCCAAGGGACACAGACAGAGAAATGAGCCTAGAATTCAAATACAAGATTCTGTCAATAACACAACATCCTAATGCAGTGGTCCAACCTGGCTTTGAATCTAGTTGTAAACAGCATTAAACGGTCAAATTTCCTTCATCACTTTCTGAACATTTTAGTGCTTTGATTTCTAGGCTCAAACGCGTAACTCTAAAACTGATAATAGGCACTACAACATGCATCAATTGTACCTACCATCATCATTCCACTCCCACGTCGATAAAGAGGCTGAGGCGCCAGTGAGTTTGGCAAAGGCGTAAACAACGTGGGTACATAAGCCAGCTTGATAATCCTCAGGTACATATTTGCCCACACCAGAGCGATACTGTGCCCAGTTGGTATAATAGCAGACAACACGTAGTCCGGATGGGTCTGTCTTGGCAGAAGTGGACAGTGGTGTTGTTGATGGTGGTAGTGTGACTGGGTCTGAAGAAGACTGGCTTACTGGGTCGGCTGAAACATTGCAAGATATTGATCACATGTGTGCTAAGCACACCAGTCCAGACGAGTGCACACCAATTATATTCATGTACATGAACGTTTCTGCTGTACATATGCCCATAATCTGCTTCGCATAATTATCTCAAAATGCACAACATAAGACTTATTAAAAACAGACAGGCAGCAACATGAACAGCTCAATCATTTACTTCCCGTAATTCCGTGCACAAGTCTACAGCCTTGTTCAGGGTGACGTGTTGATAGCTTACAAGACAATGTGTTTAGTAAGGTTGCCTTATTGTCACCAAACATGGCTTAACTTACCCGTGGTACTGGAAACGACAGGACTGACTGCTTGTAGCGCATTTGAAACGTGTCCTATGAGAGGGTAGCTGCCTTGTCCACAAAAGTTGTTGCCAAAATCATCAAAATCCAAAGTCCAGAACATAGCTCCTCCCAGCCCTCTGTTCATGATGTACTCTGCCTGAAACACACCAGTGTCAAAAACTGTCAAAGTGTGTCATTAGGGGGCTACCTTTCAGAAACATGAGGATATATAACACTGTAAGAAAAAATGCTCAGATGACTCATTAGAACCGTTGTAATATTTGCCATTTTGAAAACAAACTCAACCCGCCACCTTCACGATTACCCAGTTCGGGGGCCGGGAAGTTTTATCGGAATTAGAGGCACTGACAAACAGCAGTTCTTTCATCACACTATTGTCGTTAGCTACACATTTCTAACAACATTTCCTCTTGATGCTTTGATCTAAACAGAAAACGTGATTAAACGGAAAAGAGCTTGGTAAAAGTGTATACCTTGTGCCGCATGCTATCTAGATCGTCATAAGCCAGCCAGGTCCACTGTCCATTCCTCTGGCCATAGGCATAGGGAACTTTGGAGTCGTCCATCCAGACTCGAGTCCAGCTGCCAGTGTCCAGAAGCTGACACACCTCATAATAGGCTAAAAAGCCTGGGGTAGCCGAATAGGGACCTGCAGAGCCGGCTGTTCCCAGGAAGGGGTCACCTGGTTGATGCTGAGAGGAACTGGACATGACAAAAGTCCTTCCATAGGAAGCCAGTCCCAGAACCAGTTTGTCCAGAGGACAGCCCATCTGGTGCCAGTAGTAGACTGAGGCATTCTGTACAGGAACACAGGGAAAATATCACAAGTTACAATCCTCACCACTCTAGAATGTTGGCAACATTCGTGTAAAGGCTGGGGTTTTCAGCAGTAAATATAAACTGTATCAGATTTGTATTATGAGAGAAAGGTATTGTTTGTCCTTCATACTTCTAGAATTCTTATACCAATCTTTCATAACGTCTTTTCTTTCCATGACTTACGAACTACAACTTCCTGGTTTCAGGTACAGCAGCATACGACACTGATAGTTATTGCCATGAATGTTTTACTTATTCTACCCGTGTTGTGAAAATACTGACATCATTATGTTGCAAACAAATCAAAGACTTGAAGCTAATTTCTCTCTTTCCGGTAGACAGGTTTTGTAAGATGATCTTACCTGACTGAGCAGATTGGCTCCTGCTGTGTTTCTGTCTTGTGTTGGGACGTACAGTGCACTGTTGTGACCCAGCACAGTACTCCAGGGTCCATAGTAGTCATAGCTCATGATGCTGATGTAATCCAGGTATCTGACACAGACGCAAGAAGTACTAAAAACACATTTGTCCATCATACTTTCTATGCTCAATCTTTCTCGTCCTACTCAAGTATTGGACCACACAACGTTAAAACCTGAAAACCACACAAGCAACAAAAATATCAAGTGTATCCTTAGTTTGTAAAAGACACAACAATTTCAAAGTCTAACTACGCCTTCATGCTGACAGTGACATACCTGTGTATCACGTCGACTTCATAGGAAGTTTCTATCTGTGTCTTGTAGCCAGATACTGCCACAGTCAACAACAGTTGTTCTTGGCCTGTCTGTTTAATCTCAGCTTCAAACGCGTTGTGCAGAGCCTGTGAAAACAAGCCATTCATGTGTTGTTACTATGAAGCACGTCTATGTTTGTCCCCACACTCCTAAAGAGCAGGAGACGCTCTGTTGCAAGTTCTTTCTGTATTGACGTCCACTGTGGAATAACCAGCTATCTGGTATTGAATATCTCACATTTTCCATAAATAATGTTAAGACATGGTCATGTTTCAGCTCAAGAAGACGTGACACTGTATAAAAAGTGACAAATAACCTTTATTAACTTGCCATTGTTTTTCTTACTTCAGATTGTTGTGCAATATTTAACAGCATATTAAACGATACACCCTAAGACATGAAGCACGCATTTCCATTGAAAACTAGTAAGCATGGTAATTGATTTTGGAACTGGCTTTGGATTAGATGAAATCTATGTTCATCAGCCACCTGTATACGGTTATATTGCCAGAACTTCACCTGCAAAAGTAGTGAAAATCTGCTCTTGTAGGAGCTGGAAGGAAATTCCCAGTCCACATCCAGTCCATCAAACTGCCATTGTCTGAGAAAGGAGACAGCGTTGTCCGCAAAGAGCTGTCGTTGTGCACTGGTGGAGCTGATGGCCTCAAAGTCTGCATTGCCTGCTGTATAGCCTCCCACAGCCAGTAAGATCTTCAGCTGGGGGTCCGTGCTTTTCTGATCCATTATGCGCTGGTACATTACTGAAAGCAGTCCAAGGGACACAGACAGAGAAATGAGAAATTCAAATACAAGATTCTGTCAATAACACAACAACCTAATGCAGTGGTCCAACCTGGCTTTGAATCTAGTTGTAAACAGCATTAAACGGGCAAATTTCCTTCATCACTTTCTGAACATTTTAGTGCTTTGATTTCTAGGCTCAAACGCGTAACTCTAAAACTGATAATAGGCACTACAACATGCATCAATTGTACCTACCATCATCATTCCACTCCCACGTCGATAAAGAGGCTGAGGCGCCAGTGAGTTTGGCAAAGGCGTAAACAACGTGGGTACATAAGCCAGCTTGATAATCCTCAGGTACATATTTGCCCACACCAGAGCGATACTGTGCCCAGTTGGTATAATAGCAGACAACACGTAGTCCGGATGGGTCTGTCTTGGCAGAAGTGGACAGTGGTGTTGTTGATGGTGGTAGTGTGACTGGGTCTGAAGAAGACTGGCTTACTGGGTCGGCTGAAACATTGCAAGATATTGATCACATGTGTGCTAAGCGCACCAGTCCAGACGAGTGCACACCAATTATATTCATGTACATGAACGTTTCTGCTGTACATATGCCCATAATCTGCTTCGCATAATTATCTCAAAATGCACAACATAAGACTTATTAAAAACAGACAGGCAGCAACATGAACAGCTCAATCATTTACTTCCCGTAATTCCGTGCACAAGTCTACAGTATTGTTCAGGGTGACGTGTTGATAGCTTACAAGACAATGTGTTTAGTAAGGTTGCCTTATTGTCACCAAACATGGCTTAACTTACCCGTGGTACTGGAAACGACAGGACTGACTGCTTGTAGCGCATTTGAAACGTGTCCTATGAGAGGGTAGCTGCCTTGTCCACAAAAGTTGTTGCCAAAATCATCAAAATCCAAAGTCCAGAACATAGCTCCTCCCAGCCCTCTGTTCATGATGTACTCTGCCTGAAACACACCAGTGTCAAAAACTGTCAAAGTGTGTCATTAGGGGGCTACCTTTCAGAAACATGAGGATATATAACACTGTAAGAAAAAATGCTCAGATGACTCATTAGAACCGTTGTAATATTTGCCATTTTGAAAACAAACTCAACCCGCCACCTTCACGATTACCCAGTTCGGGGGCCGGAAAGTTTTATCGGAATTAGAGGCACTGACAAACAGCAGTTCTTTCATCACACTATTGTCGTTAGCTACACATTTCTAACAACATTTCCTCCTGATGCTTTGATCTAAACAGAAAACGTGATTAAACGGAAAAGAGCTTGGTAAAAGTGTATACCTTGTGCCGCATGCTATCTAGATCGTCATAAGCCAGCCAGGTCCACTGTCCATTCCTCTGGCCATAGGCATAGGGAACTTTGGAGTCGTCCATCCAGACTCGAGTCCAGCTGCCAGTGTCCAGAAGCTGACACACCTCATAATAGGCTAAAAAGCCTGGGGTAGCCGAGTAAGGACCTGCAGAGCCGGCTGTTCCCAGGAAGGGGTCACCTGGTTGATGCTGAGAGGAACTGGACATGACAAAAGTCCTTCCATAGGAAGCCAGTCCCAGAACCAGTTTGTCCAGAGGACAGCCCATCTGGTGCCAGTAGTAGACTGAGGCATTCTGTACAGGAACACAGGGAAAATATCACAAGTTACAATCCTCACCACTCTAGAATGTTGGCAACATTCGTGTAAAGGCTAGGGTTTTCAGCAGTAAATATAAACTGTATCAGATTTGTATTATGAGAGAAAGGTATTGTTTGTCCTTCATACTTCTAGAATTCTTATACCAATCTTTCATAACGTCTTTTCTTTCCATGACTTACGAACTACAACTTCCTGGTTTCAGGTACAGCAGCATACGACACTGATAGTTATTGCCATGAATGTTTTACTTATTCTACCCGTGTTGTGAAAATAATGACATCATTATGTTGCAAACAAATCAAAGACTTGAAGCTAATTTCTCTCTTTCCGGTAGACAGGTTTTGTAAGATGATCTTACCTGACTGAGCAGATTGGCTCCTGCTGTGTTTCTGTCTTGTGTTGGGACGTACAGTGCACTGTTGTGACCCAGCACAGTACTCCAGGGTCCATAGTAGTCATAGCTCATGATGCTGATGTAATCCAGGTATCTGACACAGACGCAAGAAGTACTAAAAACACATTTGTCCATCATACTTTCTATGCTCAATCTTTCTCGTCCTACTCAAGTATTGGACCACACAACGTTAAAACCTGAAAACCACACAAGCAACAAAAATATCAAGTGTATCCTTAGTTTGTAAAAGACACAACAATTTCAAAGTCTAACTACGCCTTCATGCTGACAGTGACATACCTGTGTATCACGTCGACTTCATAGGAAGTTTCTATCTGTGTCTTGTAGCCAGATACTGCCACAGTCAACAACAGTTGTTCTTGGCCTGTCTGTTTAATCTCAGCTTCAAACGCGTTGTGCAGAGCCTGTGAAAACAAGCCATTCATGTGTTGTTACTATGAAGCACGTCTATGTTTGTCCCCACACTCCTAAAGAGCAGGAGACGCTCTGTTGCAAGTTCTTTCTGTATTGACGTCCACTGTGGAATAACCAGCTATCTGGTATTGAATATCTCACATTTTCCATACATAATGTTAAGACATGGTCATGTTTCAGCTCAAGAAGACGTGACACTGTATAAAAAGTGACAAATAACCTTTATTAACTTGCCATTGTTTTTCTTACTTCAGATTGTTGTGCAATATTTAACAGCATATTAAACGATACACCCTAAGACATGAAGCACGCATTTCCATTGAAAACTAGTAAGCATGGTAATTGATTTTGGAACTGGCTTTGGATTAGATGAAATCTATGTTCATCAGCCACCTGTATACGGTTATATTGCCAGAACTTCACCTGCAAAAGTAGTGAAAATCTGCTCTTGTAGGAGCTGGAAGGAAATTCCCAGTCCACATCCAGTCCATCAAACTGCCATTGTCTGAGAAAGGAGACAGCGTTGTCCGCAAAGAGCTGTCGTTGTGCACTGGTGGAGCTGATGGCCTCAAAGTCTGCACTGCCTGCTGTATAGCCTCCCACAGCCAGTAAGATCTTCAGCTGGGGGTCCGTGCTTTTCTGATCCATTATGCGCTGGTACATTACTGAAAGCAGTCCAAGGGACACAGACAGAGAAATGAGCCTAGAATTCAAATACAAGATTCTGTCAATAACACAACATCCTAATGCAGTGGTCCAACCTGGCTTTGAATCTAGTTGTAAACAGCATTAAACGGTCAAATTTCCTTCATCACTTTCTGAACATTTTAGTGCTTTGATTTCTAGGCTCAAACGCGTAACTCTAAAACTGATAATAGGCACTACAACATGCATCAATTGTACCTACCATCATCATTCCACTCCCACGTCGATAAAGAGGCTGAGGCGCCAGTGAGTTTGGCAAAGGCGTAAACAACGTGGGTACATAAGCCAGCTTGATAATCCTCAGGTACATATTTGCCCACACCAGAGCGATACTGTGCCCAGTTGGTATAATAGCAGACAACACGTAGTCCGGATGGGTCTGTCTTGGCAGAAGTGGACAGTGGTGTTGTTGATGGTGGTAGTGTGACTGGAAGACTGGCTTACTGGGTCGGCTGAAACATTGCAAGATATTGATCACATGTGTGCTAAGCGCACCAGTCCAGACGAGTGCACACCAATTATATTCATGTACATGAACGTTTCTATCATTTACTTCCCGTAATTCCGTGCACAAGTCTACAGCCTTGTTCAGGGTGACGTGTTGATAGCTTACAAGACAATGTGTTTAGTAAGGTTGCCTTATTGTCACCAAACATGGCTTAACTTACCCGTGGTACTGGAAACGACAGGACTGACTGCTTGTAGCGCATTTGAAACGTGTCCTATGAGAGGGTAGCTGCCTTGTCCGCAAAAGTCGTTGCCAAAATCATCAAAATCCAAAGTCCAGAACATAGCTCCTCCCAGCCCTCTGTTCATGATGTACTCTGCCTGAAACACACCAGTGTCAAAAACTGTCAAAGTGTGTCATTAGGGGGCTACCTTTCAGAAACATGAGGATATATAACACTGTAAGAAAAAATGCTCAGATGA